>JAGFPH010004886.1:0-30747 GCA_018207615.1 Philaenus spumarius | reverse complement strand
AAATTTACGAGTTATGAATTTTTAATTATGCCCTTAACATACCATAAGTGTTAAGGTAGTAAAATATCCAATTTTTTAAATTTTATAGGGTTTATATTCTTTCAAGTACAAAATACTGGTAAATAATTGAATAAACTATATTTATTTAAACTATTGTTGTGAAATTACATAACTTTCTCCTTATTTTAACCTAATTCAGATCAAAATAACACGTGAGTCACTTTGTAACATCCTGTCGCTATACAAAAGTTGGGTGCTGAAAGTTGGGTGATGGGAGTTGGGTGATGTCTTCCCGACGGCAGAACCTTTTAGTTTTTTTTTTATTTTTCTTGCATTTCTGTTACCATAGGTTAGCCTAGGGTCGAATAGTAAACTTGTGCCCATGTTTTAAGTAAGAACTTAAGTAGCATACCACAATTTATTAATAGTTCGTTAACAATTTAATGAATACTTACCAGAAACAAATCTGCTAATATATTTTATAAATACTAAATCTAGGCTTGTAGGCTACTGTGGACACAGAGATGTCAAAGATTTATAAATTAGTAGTAATGCTAAAGAAGATTCAAACTTTATGAGAAATAGATGAAAAACAGCAAAACAACAATAATAAATATCTCGTTTTCTAGAAAGGTCGTTTGATTTTTTACACCATAACACTCATAACAGTGTTATAGAATAGGCACAGGCACGTACATCATAGCCAGTGTCTCCACCATTACCACTTACTTTTACCCTAAAAGATTAAAAACATTACCCTAAATTACCCTAAACATAACACAAAATTACCCTAAATCCTGATCAAATCAGTATTACCCGTAGTATCGAATTAAATTAGGTCGTATTTTTAAAATATTGATCTCAACTGGTTAGTTTTATTGTATATATATGTATACGTTATAATATATAGTAACATATATATAATAATATGTATAATATATAATTATATAGCCTATATATTATAATATTTATAATATAAAATTATTATAATAATTATGAATTATGTACAATTTATCTATACTGTATATACTCAATATCACAGGTTATCTTTAATCTCTCTATTGATGTTGATAGCTATGAAATGTGATCAGCGAACAGTCTAATTTGGAAGGCTGTGGTGCTCAATTATTTGACTTTTAGCCAATCCAAAGTATTTAGTATTTTTGAGAAATGTTGTTAATTCACTGATTGTTTTATTTTTTAAGTTTAAATAGTTAAAATTCATTTAATAAAAGTAACATGTTCTGAAAGTTTTAACTATCTTACCCTCAAATTTAAAAAATGAAATTACCCTAAATTTACCCTGAAGAGGCTAAACATTGATCATAGGCTTAGCTATCATAGCATAAGCATAGGCTATAGGCGTTAAATGTTAAAGCTACTAGCATTGTATTTGGATAACCTAATACAACCTTTATATACCTAATACAACCTTTGGATACAACAAAACCTTTATTATTCATGATCTATGCTACTAGTCAATATTATTAGTCATTAGGTTTTAAAATTATATAAAACATTAAACGTTTTACTCTCCATTTTCCCCCTTTATTTCTAGAATAATATATATATATATATATATGCCTTCATATTATATAATTGACTATATCTTAATCAAATAATATAGGCCTATAAAATATAGTGCTTTAAACGTGTATTATTTACTCAAGGACAATAGAAGCCATTGGCCAGACAAAGTTATATTATATAACATAATTACTACATATTATAATATTGTTACAAAGCGTAGGTTCCTACGATGCTGACATGTAAGAATATGATATGAAACATATCAAAATGTTCTGACTTATCAAATAAATTCCAGTATAAAAAAAAATTAAATAGTGTGCTTAAGACCACACGTTGGAAGTGATAACTTCTATGACCAATTTATATTTTTTGTCCGTACTAATATTAGAGGAGGAGGAATAAGGATAAAATAATTTAAAACATTAATGACTTTGCTGACTTTGGTATTTAATATACATATAACACAAATATCATATATATATATATATACATACATACTATATCTCGAGCGGTGACGGTCGCGAGTTTGATGCTTTTTCCTCTCCCAATAAGAAGTGCTATGTAGTATATTCGCGTTGCGTACATACATATATATATATATATATATAATACATACTATATCTCGAGTGGTAACGGTCGCGAATTCAATGCTTTTTCCCCAAGCAAAAAGTGCCCAACGCCGCTAAAGAAGTTTTCACTTCAAAAATTAATTTGTTATGTTATTAAGCTTGTCTTTTATAGTTCGAATTTAAGAATTTTAACCCTTTGGCTCCCGACGTCCGATTTTTCGGACGTTGTTGTTGTTAGTATGTCCGTACTATTATTGTATATCAATGGAATCAGAAAGAACTGTTCTATTTAACTCTATGATCTTTACTTACGATAAAAATTACCTCTATGTGCACTACAACGAAGATAATTGTGGTGTACGTTGGATGTGCTTTTGTCATCTGTCAGATGGCAAATAACTTGATTTGTGTGTTGTTTTTGATTATGGCCCATACATTATTATGGCCCATCGATTATAACAAGCGAGTACATTCACTTGTTAGTGACGTGTATATTCTCATGAGTATATACGTACAACTAACCGCAGAACTGGTTATGTAGTAGCCTAATTTTCAGAAAAACTTAATAATTGTCATTTTTCAATATAATGTAATTTCTGGTTTTTGTTCATTTTTAAGTGTAAAATTATGTTACCTACCATATGTGGACAAAAATTTTCTAGATATTTTTTTGTTGTGTCATTTTCAAGAATAAAGTAAACACAATTTTAAATTACTTTTTTTCCGAGTAAAGCTAAGCGCGCACTGGGTCGGTACGTACATGATTTTTCAAAAATGTTTATAATTTATTTGCCTATGTGTGCGTGCACTAGGCCGTCATGGTCGGGACAGGACCATCCGCACCTTCCGCCGTCCAAAAGAAAGTTCGGAAAAAGATTTCTAGAACATCCGGACCTACCATACTAATGAGTCATCCACTGCTTCGGCGCTGTCTGCAGTGCGCTCACGTGTTTCGGTTCGGACGGTACGGATGTTCCGCCTTTTCAGATAGGACTTGGAGTAGTTTACAAAGTGCAGACCATTTATTGTGCAAAGTGATCATGGCTGTTTTTAACAGTGGCGCACCGACGGGGGTGGACGAACGGGACCTGCCACCCCCCCCCAGAAGGTCTTTTTAGTAATGTGGATTGTATTTAAACTAATCGATCGTTGAATATGTAGTTGATATTCAATTAAAAATTACATTATTTATGATTAATTACGTGATGTAATCACGAACAAATAATCGTTCTTTTTTAAATAAATATGATTCTTACCCTACGCAATCATGATTTTCTTACAGTGATGTTTGAGTCTCGGCGGTCTGGTTCTTGAGTTGACGGTATGCGAGCGCTGATTAGCGCCGCGTTGATAATGCTGAAAACCGGGCGTTAAATACCCAAGTTATACGGGATGTTGAAAGCGCGACGTTGATAACGTGGGTCCCGTGTTATACACAGCGTTTTTGAAGCTTTGTCAATGTTGCGTCCTTCACTTCCAAAATGGAAACCATTCAGTCATTCTGTCTAGGTGTTTTACAAATAATAGAAACATATGAGGAATTGTGTATCAAGAGGGCTAGACGGTGGGGTACACACCCAGTGCTTTCAAATCGTGTATCAAGCTTCAGTTATACTTACACGAGCTGAGCTTAGTCGAGCCGATCCGGCCCGTCGCGGAAATCTGTTGCAGTGGATAAATCTCACAAACCCGCACTGTTCCGACTTGTGTCGAAAGGATACGAGCGCATTCCACCTCAATACAACTACTGTCACAACTACCATTATTGCAAAATTTGGACAAACAGTGGAAGACATCGAACGTTCTTTCTGGTTTTGACCTATAGCTATATCTATACCCAACCCGCGTGGAGCGGAGCCGAATTGACCCAATCCGGTATGCTGTCAGAGCGTGGAAAAATCGACTCCCTCTGTGTCGCTCGTGTACATTTTGAAGTACACAAAAATCACTTTGAAATAAAAAATAACTACTTTCTAGTAGTTATTCTACTGTGGCCTCTCTGGTGGTTTCGCTCCATATAACTTTGTTCGGCGTTGATAGCGCGCGCGTCAATGCGCGTTATCAGCGCTCAACACCCGTTTAACTTAAAATCGCCAGTGTTGTTAGCGTTCGTATTAAATGGCCCACAATAGTTCCATTTACCCAATTAACTGACGTTAACGCGACGTTGAAAACGTGGTGCTATCAGCGATCGTATAACGTGAACCTAAAAGGCAGCGCGTTGGGGTGTTGGCTAGACCGTCACTCAAGGTCAGTGCGGGGTGATCTTGCGGAAAGAATGTTTTGTTTATATTGCACTATTGTCCGACTCAATCCCATCACCATTCACTTTAAAAAAATATATAATTTTTCAGACTTTGTGATAGGTTAAAGAACTTTCATCCGTTTAGTATTTGTTGAATATATATAGGCCTATATATCTGACCTGAGCTTAGCCCCCCCCCCCCCAAAGCCAAATCCTCAGTGCGCCACTGGTCCCTAAACTAATTATGTTGGTGCAGGGAATAATGTATGAAACTCTCCAAGTTCTAAAATCCCTTTCGATTTATTTTGTGAATCCCAAAATTTAGGTTTTCTTTTACTTTTCTTCTTCTTCTGCCACTATTAAACTAACAACAATGTCTTCTTCACTTAACATAACATAGTTTTCAGCACAAATGCTAGGAGGAGACTGTGAAGGTATCTATCATCCGTCCGTCGCGTACCGACCATCCAGTGCGTGAACCCTACTAAAAAAATGTGTACCGTGTTGACCGTTCCAGTGCGAGCAGTCCATTAAAAAAGTGCGGAAGGTCTGTACCGTCCGTCCGTGCCGTCTCGACCCAGTGTAAACACTAGTAAGCCCCCGTGAAAAATCACAGGCTAATTAATTAGATACACATCAGAAATACATAATTTAAAAACAACATTAAGGCCTATTTATCTAGGCCTACCTAACTATGCTGACAGGGATTTTTAACTCGGTAAATGTATACAATAATAAGGATTATAAAACTGTAGGCCTATTTGTTAAATATTTTTATTTACAAACGTTATTATATATTTAAAGAAAGATAAAAATACTATCTTTTAATTGCTTTTTATTTCATATTGATAGATCAAATGATTTAGAAGTTATTAATATTACAAGACTTATATTTATTAAAGTTGTAAACATAACCCAAAAGGTATAATTTCAGTTCTGAATTTTTTTTTCTTTGCCGATTGGCTTTTTGGTTTAAATAAACCAAGGCTTTCCCTATTTAAGCATGAAGCCTTCTTATACGTAGCACTTTTTAAGAAAACTGATAAAACAAAACACTTTCCAAGTATAACACTTTTATGACTTCACTCTTGTGGTTGTAGTAGCACTGGTATATATTCGTTGTATTAGTAATTTAATGTTAGTTAGTACTTTTTTATACAACACTTTTACCTAATTCTGTGTTAACACTTAAAGAGAATTACAAGTAGTATTTATCTATCCACATACTAAATAGTGTTAGTAGGTAAATATTTAGTGTTAGTAATGGTTGATATTAATAACTGTTAAATTCCAGACAAAGTGATCATTATAAATTGGGGTTTACACATTAATAAAATTTAAATTCCTATTTTAAAGAAGGATTAGACAGGGTAATCTTCTTGCCAGAGGTCCTTCTGGCATTCCCGAAAGGTGTTGGACCATGGATTTGAAGACCCACGAGCCTCTGGAAAATATTTAGCTACGAACACATATGTCCCTAAAACTTAAGGGGGGGAGGGTATCCCTATCCTAAAGTTTACCCAAATATTACCCTATCCTAATCTGGTACATTTATGATTGTTTATACTTCCCTTTTAATAGATTTTATGAAGATTAAAATTTCTTTTAAGATTTCCTGACTACCTAACTTTAAAATTTCCTGCAACCTAATGGGGGGGTGCCAATTTTCCTTTCTGAGACAACTGGTAAGTGAATTTCGTTCTCGCCTATATCCTCTACAATCAATTACTATGTGCTGTAATGTTTCCGGTACATTATCCAGACACAACATACAGTTAGGTGTATTCCTTTTGCCTATTCGATACAGGTATGACCCTGTATTTGCATGTCCGAACCTAGTCCTACACAAGGCTGTTATATTATTTCTTTTCCATTTGCAGTTGGTAAACCAAGGTGTCATAACCCAGTCAGGTTGTACTTGCTTAGACCATTCTGCTTTAGCCGTGTTTTCGAAGATATCATTAACCTGTTTGTTATGTTGACTTTTAATTAAATTATATATATCCCTTTTGGGTATCATCCACTCTATTAAATTTCCTTCCAGAGCAGCTTTTTTTGCGATTGCGTCTGCTTGCTCATTCCCATGAATTCCAACATGTCCTGGGATCCATTGTAAGACTATTACCTTTTCTGGGTTGTCTAATAGTAAGTATATTATATTATAAATAATTGTTTCATTACATTTCATTTGAAAAAAGGCATTAATCATATGTAGGCTTGTTTGGGAGTCTGTGAAGATAACTATTAAATTGGATCTTGTATTAGAGAGGGCATACTCAATAGCCCTGTACAAGGCATATAACTCTGCACTTAAACTCGACATAATCTTATTTAATTTGTGTCCAAAACCTATTTGTCGAGTTGCGTCCCATATAGCCATCCTCACAGAACCTTCCAACTTTGACCCATCTGTATAAATTTTACAAAATTCGTTTGAAAAATTTTGAATATTATTAATAGTACATTGGAATAATTGCTGTTGATCATAATTATTTTTTGTGCCCATGCCTACCACTGTAGTATTAACTGTAAAATTAACTTTTCCTAGCATTGCAATAGGCTTATCAAAGGCAAAAAAATGGGTATGAGAACTTTCAAGCTGTTCAGAATTAAATTGTGCTAACAGATTTCTTACTGAAAGAATATAAAGTGGTATCTTTTTTTTAACCAGAATTTGTGATGGGATATAAATAATTCCAATTCATGAATGTTTAAAAAACTTGGATGTGTCCTATCAGTGAGGACCTTAACTATCATCCTATCTGTCAAAACCTGATACCTAATTCTCAGGGGTGGGATGGCTGCTTCCCTCTCTAGAGCTATTATGGGTGTGGATCTATATGCACCCAAACATAGTCTAACAGCTGCGTTCTGGACCATTACAAGCCGATTAATATATTTGTTTGCATTGTTGCAGTTCTGAATTGTTTTCAGTAAAAACAAAAAATTGCTTCAAGCTAAAACGTTTTTGCTTAAAGCAGTTTTGCTGGATATGTAAACACTCGGCCTAAACAAAATAGTATATTTTGCACCTAGGGCCGAAAATGAGGTTTTGCAGGCTTGAGATCGAGAGCTGCAAAACCCTTTCGGCCGTGGTGTGAACGGTATTTTTCAGCACACTACACAATAAAATAAACACTATATAAAATTAAAAAAGAATATTTATTTAGCACACATGAAAATGAAACTTTGAGGTTATAAACTAGCTTGCTATGGAAAGTACAGTTTTACCTCAGTGTAGTTTGAAAACAGCCTAACATTTAAAAACAAAACTTAACTTATATTTTAATCTGCAATACCTATTGAATCATTCGCCATATGGGCCTATTTCATAACGAAATTGTGTTAAAAGATATACGTTCATATTTTAATTGAATAAACGAACAGCTGACTTTACGGCCCTAGGGCAGAAAAGAGCTACTTTCGGCCTACAAATGACGTTCCGAAAATAGCTGAAAACATCGTAGTGTGGTGAAATAGTATATTTCCCACCTAGGGCCGAAAATGAGGTTTTGCAGGCTTGAAACGATCGAGAGCAGCAAAACCCTTTCGGTCGTGGTGCGAACGCTATTTCTCACCACACTACACAATAAAATAAACACTATATAAATTTAAAAAAGAATATTTATTTAGCACACATGAAAATGAAACTTTGAGGTTATGGCTCCTATAAGCAGCAACAATAACTGGTTGCTAGGCAACGGTGAAAATAACAATTATGTGTGTGCTACTAGTCTGTCGGCAATACCTATTGAATCATTTGCCATATGGGCCTATTTCATAACGAAATTGTGTTGAGATATACGTTCATATTTTTTCTCTTATACTACACTCTGGCTTTTTATTTCCACATACTCCTCATGAACGGCTGAAGTGATCCACACGAAATTTGGTACGGTCATAGTAACCAACTATGGGAAAGTATAAATCTGAAATGGTCCAAATCGGACGTCATGGTTTTGCCCTACGGCTCTTTAAAGTTACAATGTTATTTTAATAGAAGAAATATTTTATTTGGTTTATTTACTGTGTGTTGATTATACAGCTGTTAAAAGGATCGTATCTAACTTCAGACTGTTACTATCAGCTGTTTGTAAATACAATAGTTTTATGTGCAATTGTTGTTTTGAAGCTGTTTGTAAATGCAGTAATTTTCTGTGCAATTGTTGTTTTGTTTAAGTCAGGTGCTAAAAAGTATTGATTAAGAAAATACTTGCTCCGCTCAATATTGCAAGCAGACAACTGCATTGCACACCTAGTAATTGAATAAACGAACAGCTGACTTTACGGCCCTAGAACAGAAAAGAGCTACTTTCGGCCTCCAAATGACATTCCGAAAATAGCTAAAAACATCGTAGTGTGGTGAAAATGTTTTTACTTTAAGCAAAATGTTTTCGCTTAAAACAAAAGTTACGTTTTTGCTTAAAGCAGCTTTGCTGGATAAGTGTACGGCCGGCCTAAAAAATCGTGGTACTAATATGTGTAAATTATGAAATTTTAGTGAAATTAGTTGAATAGTTTTTGAGAATATAAAAAAAATAAGTGGATTACTATTTAATTGTAAAGATAGTTATTCCATTTCATCCCTTTGACTGAAGTAATCAAATTGTAAACAGTTTTGTATATCTCTTAAAAATAATATTCCTTAATTTTAGCTCCATAGGTTGTAGGAAGTTAGTTTAATTTATATTTATTGTATTTAAGGGAAAGACCAGAGGGATAGTGAATAATGTATAAAATTAAATTTAAAATAAAGGGAGATTGCCGCATGATGCATGATAAGAATTAATAGATGTTACAAAATGATCCTAAGGTTTAAAAAAAAAAAATGTAGTCAAACTGGATTTACATATACATGTACTGTATAATCAGTAAAAATCAGTTATTTTTTTCTGTTCTTTAACTTTCAAACATTTTTTTAAAGCTAAGTCTCTCTATTTTCGTACGTTCATCACGTCTAATGCCCTTGAATCTTTTTGCTGCTCAACATATTACTCAATATGTTACAAATACTACATATTTTGCTCCCACGAAATTAAGTAAAGGTTCCGACAAAGCAACAGGCGAAGAAATAGAAACAAAAATGCCGCTTTGTGATTTGATTATAAGAAAAAATACAGTTGCCACGTAAGCAAGAGGGGAATCAAACTCACACTCCTCCTCCCTCATTCGGCCTGCCACAACCATGGGCGGATCCAGCCGGTTTTCAAGGTGGGGGCTGTCTCCTGGGGGGGGGGGGGATAGAATAATTTTTTGGAATACAGTGCTTGAAAACGTCTTTTTAGACTATTTCACGATCACCCATTTTGAATAGGAATTAAGGATTTTATGCTTTACCCAAAAATAAAGTTTTATTATAGCAAATTGTAGAGAATAAACCATAGAATTGAACTGTATACTTGAAAATTTTAGATAGATTTATTCTTTATTTCACTAAATTACAAAAACTAAACGAAATTCTCACAAACGTATAGTGTATTGTTCCAGCCAGACAGGAAAAGGTACAGTGACTAGATAGAGACAGTGTGGCCAAGTGAGGTCTTGTTTCCTATTGGCCGGCAGCCATGTTTATCCTAAATTCTTATCTGTTTCTATTATATTTGTAAAATTTTTTGCACGAAAAAAACAGAATACACTTTTTAAGAAGAAACACAATTGTTATTATTTAATTTCAATATAAATATCAAACTGTAACAATCAAATCGCTTGTTTTCCCTTAATAAAAAAAGCAAAGAGGTCATTTCTCTTATGATTATAAAGAGATACAACACTAATCTTTACATTATAATTCTGAGCAGATGACATTAGTTTTAGGAAAAACATGGCGGCCACTTTCATACGGCCACACTGTCTCTATCTAGTCACTGTAGGAAAAGGTAACGGCTAATGCGCCTAGGGCGTTGAAAATGTACATATTTCACGGAAATACCCGAATAGTTCAGAACACTAAACCAGGTTTTCCTTATATTAAACGAAAATATAGAACTTGCACATCAAATCGATATAAAAATTATTGTGCGAATACTGCATATTGATTTGTAATAGATACATCGATTGCAAAATATGCTTTCTCATTTTTTGAAAACTGTCCAATGGTAAGGGTTTACAGACAAATTCATATCTAAGAAACTATAAGAGTGACGAATAATTAGAAGATCGTGGTAGAAAGTTAAAATCTTTGACAAATCCAGTGGTGTCCGGATCTTCTTCTCAAACAAGTCTGCCTAATGATTATGCGCCTTTAAAAAGTGACAAGTTTTGAGTCATTTTCTTATGCTTTCTAGCACGGCATATATTGATTTAGGCAACTACAATTTTACAACTATGATTACATATGTAAGTATACTTTTTAGAAAAAATTTGTAAATGCACAAATTGATGTGTAAAACATTTTCTTTCCAATGGTTTTTGTTTTATTGAGATTTGATAATAATTAGTGGGTGAAATATTCGATACGATGTCTGAGACTACTCAATTGAGCAGTCTGCCACTTAGACGATTAAACAAACATATAATAACCTAAAGGGGGGGTGCAGCCCCCACAGCCCCCCCCCCCTTGGATCCGCCCATGGGCCCAACACTAATACATTTCACACCTAAAGTTGCATCACCCAGCTTTATTTTCAAGGAAATATCCGTCAAACAATCAATGTTTGAGACTTCGGCCAGTTACAATAATATAATCTGTAAGAGAAAAAAAAAAAAACTCTGTTGTTCCATGGGATAGGCCGATTGATCCGAGACCGGTTAATAGGGGTTCTGCTGTATATAAGATTTTATACTAATCTAATCTAAAAAATTTGTTGTAAAGAATAATTGATAAATACCTGATTCTAAAGTTGATTGCTTTGGTAGTGAATTTAAATGAATGCAAGAAACGTTGAATTAGTTCAGTATAGGCCTAACCTAAAATAGTGTTGTTAAGTTTTAATCCGAATCAGCTGTTGATCTATTGTAAGTAACAACAGATGTTTGAATTACAATATATAGTACTTCTTTTTCCTTGTTTTTGTTTGCTTTTATTTTGTTAATCTAATCTAAAAAAGCTGTTGGTTGTAAAGAATAATTTAATGATTCAACATTTGAAAAAATGGTTCCTATGATAATGGATGTAAATGTTTTCAAGAAATGTGTGTTAGCTGAGTATCAGGCCTAAAATAAAAATTTGTGTTAAGATCAGAATCAGCTGTCTAATATGTTATAGGACTGGGAGGGAAGCCCAGAATTTCACATTTTTTATGCTTTAAAATTAAAATTTTCCAAAATCCTTTCTTAGTGGGTGTTTATAACCCCGTAAGAAAAATATACCTTCAAATGTTCGTATTTTATCTTCAGTATATTTTGCTGTACTTTGATTCTATGTACCCATGAAATGTTCACAAATTCACCAAAAAGTTTCAAAAATCCACTTCAAATTTGATGTTGTAACGTCATTTATCACATCACTGTTGCACTCACCCTATACATGTAATGCACCAATCAACGTCGGCTAAAAAAACCGACTATTTATGTCAAGTCATAAATATTTCAAAATTTTAAGTGTATTTTTTTTAATACTCAAAAGTTTGACTTTTTTGTCATGCAAGTCAAGTTGCTGTCATGCTAGAAAAGCTTAAAAGCTTTTCAACTCTCCGCAATAAAATTACGAATATTTTGGCACCACCAGAAGTTTTCTACAACGTCTGTGAGTAGATGTATCATGTACACAGACAAAAATTTTTTACTGTTTTATCGTGTTTAGAAATCTCGAAAACGATGAGAGAAGTCATAAAAAGTGGGGGTAAAATTTTTTAGAATTTTCACAAGATTTTAATACTTTGGCATTTTAATGCGAGCCGAAGTAACATGCCATTTGAATTGCTTACATAAAAACAGTTTGTATCACTGAATACAATTTTTTAAATTTTCATGAAAATAAACCGGAATGGATAAAAAATAACTTGGAATTCAAAGGGTTAATAAAGCTGTGAGGGGGGAGGGAGAACAACTTACAGTTCTAATTTAACATACGGGACACCAACTATCCATTGCTATGGATACAACTATAGCTTTCAAAAGGTTCTGATGAACTATTTCTCTATGCTATTAAATGTTTCAGGAATTACAGTCATTCAAGTTTTACAGCTTGGTAAAGCATAAGCAGGGGCAAAAGATCAACAAACTTCTTAAATTCAGAATCTTCAACAAGACCATCCTAATAAGCTGATCATCTTATGATTTGTTCTTACTTGGATAGGCTGGTTTCGATGTGATTTTAGATAGAGTTCCTTTTGGTTTTGAAAATATAAGTAGGCAGTAGGCTTAGTTATTCTAGAAATTTAATGTCTCCACCTTCAGTGTAAAATAAAGTAGAAGTGAAAGGACATTGTCTTTTTATTTGCACAGGAACTGTTAAGATTAGAGTTGTCTTCATCAACTACAATTAATGACCTTAACATTTTTATTGATGTTTTTTGCTTTTTAAATGTCTACTTAGGTTGCTTGTAGTCTTCCAAGAACTTTACAATATTAAATCAAAATTTAATTTAGACATAAATTTAAGCTTTGGAAAACCCGTTCCAAATAAAACTCTTTTTCTTCAAAGCCATTGTTTAAAAAGATCTCTACAATCTACTACAATAATAAGTAACTAATCAGTAAAGAAAGTAACTAACTTAATATTTTATTGACAACCAATTAATGTAAAATAGTCATAGCAAGAGCGAGAAAAGGCGCCAAACCAGTTGAACAAGTGAGTTGTAAAATGATGAAATCAATAAATCAAATGAACGTAATGAATTGATTCTTTATTCGTATTTTTAGTTAAGTTAATTCAAATGATTAAATTAAAAGAATCGTTTTGTCCGTCACTGATCTTTCCCTGTTTAAATGTTGTAAATATAGATCTTCCATTTTTCAAGACAAGTTTCTTATCTTTTGAAGTCAGTTGTGCATACAACTTCTGCAGCTGTATTAAAAGAAGTTAATTTACGTTAGCAACCTTTGGTGAAAAATGTATGCAATACTTCACTCTATAATAAAAATAAATATGCATGCAATGACAAAATCCAAGTCAAAAAACATTTTCATAGGGTAAAGTGAAGGCCACTTACTTTTGCCTATTATTATAACATATTATGCCTTTTAACTACATAGTAAAAATATTATTCTTTTACCTCTGCTGACCAACTGGCAAGAGAAGTATCATCTACTCCTTTTGTAGGTCTTGAACCTGCTAGTTTTGAAGCCAGCTTTGATTGAAACTGGATCAAAAAGAAGTACCGAGGCAAATGGTGAAAGAGGATTGTAGATAATCAAAGATCTTCCTAGAAGTATCTGACAAGAAGTTGAGCTGCCAAGTCTAGACATAGGCAGTGTGCACTAAATTTATGAATATGGGCAAGAGAAATAGACCCAACTGTGATAAATTAGGACAGGAGGAAACACTGTTGCACTTTCTGCAGAGGGTATGGACTTTCCTGATCTGATGAGGTTTGCAAAGAAGACTGTAGAGGTGGCACTATAGTTCCATGGATTAGGTAGTGGGTAGTCCTTGTGTAGAATTACAGGGAAGTATTGCCAGTCTCATACATAGAATATAATACTGGTCATTCGATTTCACATAACTTTTCTTAGTGGATGCACCCAAGTGCAAAATGTTAATAGAAATAGACTTTGTAATGTATGTGTTTTTATAAATAGAAACAATTGAAATATTTAATTTTTGTAAATATTCAAAATGCAATGTAAAACAGACAATAGGTGAAATTTTTGTTATTTGAATTGATAAAGATGTTTATAAATTGATGAATACACATATTATATTGATATTTTTATGGGTGGGAACCTAAGAAACTCCATCTCAAGCACATTTCGAATGTCTAACGTCAATTTACCTTTAGAAGGAGAAAAAAGGGGAGAATCAAAAGTTTTATGATGGTTTCGTCGATAAATATTACTTGAAAGTAAATACTTCTCCTCATAATTCAAAAGTTTATTTGAAAAAAAAAGAACAGTTAAAAATTCGTGCGCTTTTTCTGAACAGTGAATGAAACTGAACTGTCACGCTCGGGTCGGTGACGCTGAATCAAGTATACTCAACTCCAGTTGTCATCAGCCATGTTTACTGTCTAACCAGGAGTGCATCGTTTTGTGTATAATCAGTGTAATATTTAAAGTGTATACAATTTGTGCTGCGTGTTACTAATAGTTAACAATTTATTTCCTATAAAGGTAATTTCTCCAAATATAATTATATATTTTGTAAATGATATTACTTTATGAGAATAGAAATAAAAAATGTATTTTACAATAACATCTCTGTGTTCCTGATTCACCAAACTTAAATCCATTATATAACTTCAATGTAATTATTACTGTATATTAGAAAATCGCACAGTTTTCATTTCTATCGTGTGGTCATAATCACACCTCCACTTTTTTTGTTATATGAAATTAACAGTTACTTTGACAAAAATACAAAATTCTTGTGAATATTTTAGTGACATTGTGATCAACATTAAGAGTGAAAAAATTAAGTGGTAGCCCGAATATCTGGACAGGGAGTATTTGAATCAATTCAAATAATAAGTTGTCTTCTGTTTTATGTATTAGAATGTATAATTTTATTATTATTAATATTCTTATTTATTTTTGAGAAATCTAATTTTTGATGTGTCATTAAATTTTAAATAATCAGCTGTTATGGTTGGGATTCATTTTGATACCCATGATTCATGATTGCATCAAACAGAGCTTCTTCAAATCTACATAACCTGAAATATTAATTTTTACCTTGTGCAACAAATTGTGTGACATAGTTGTTTTTTTTACGTAAAAAGTTGTGTAGACACAAGACTTAAGAAGGCATTGGAGGTAAGTAAACATTGATCATCTGTGTTTATACAAGTTCACTTTAATTTTTAATTCTAATTAAATATTTAATTCTTTTTGCAAAATTCTTATAGTTAAATCTGATTTATTTTTTATTTAAAAAAATTCTCTTTTAATACAATTTCTTGAATATAGTAGCAAAAGACAATGTTCAAACAGTAGGACGGACAGGAGGATTTTGAATAATTACAGGCATACAACCAAATGAGATAATTTTTATTTAGTTTGAAAAATTTATTTGAAAGTTTTTGTTAAAATATAGCCTTCAAAATTAATGTTAAAAGAAATAGAGGAAAACCTAACTTTTATATTTCTGTTTACAAATAAATATATTTCTTTATTTTCATTCCTTTTCCCACTTTTTCTTTACAAATTCAATATTAACTATTCTTTAAACTTTTGACTATTGGTTTCCCCCCGTATGAACCATTCTGACGTGTGATTTAAGGTTTCGAGATCGAGTACAAGCATAATTACATTCTGTACAGGCATATGGCTTTTCTCCCGTATGTTTCCCCATGTGTGATTTAAGATTGTAAGATCGAGCACAAGAATAATCACATATTTTACACTTGAATGGTTTCTCTCCAGTATGAGTCATCATGTGCATTTTGAGGTGTGTTGATTGAGAAAAGGCAACCTCACATTCCTTACACTTAAATGGTTTTTCTCCTGTATGGGTCATCACGTGATTCTTAAGATTTCGTGATCGAGCACAAGAATAATCACATTCCTTACATGCATATGGCTTCTCTCCAGTATGTTTACTCATATGTGATTTCAGGTTTTGTAATCGAGTACAAGAAAAGTCACATTCCTTACATGTAAATGGCTTCTCTTCAGAATGTTTACTCATGTGTGATCTAAGGTTCTGTGATCGAGCACAAGAATAATCACATTCCGGACATGTAAATGGTTTTTCTCCAGTATGTATCCTCATGTGTATTTTAAGGTGTTGTGATCGAGCATAAGAAAACTCACATACAACACACTTATATGGTTTCTGTCCAGTGTGGGTCATAATGTGATTCTTAAGATGGTGTAACCGAGTAAAAGAGAAACCGCATTCTTTGCACTTAAATGGGGTGTCTCCAGTATGTCTAATCATGTGACTCTTAAGTTGATTACTTTGGGCAAAAGAATAACCACATTCTTTACATTTATACCGTTTTTCCCCAGTATGTGCCAGTCTCACATGTGATTTAAGGCTAATAAATCGAAAACAAGAATAATCACATTCCTTACACTTAAATGGTTTCTTCCCAAGTATTTGATCACAGTCGAACTGTTGTACAGCTTTGGTACCGTGTGCTGTATGGCTCGATATCTCTGAATCTGAAAGTTGTAAAAAATGTATTATTACAATTTATCTGCAATCAGCACTTATTATGTGGTTAAAAAAGAATTTAAAAGAATAAATCACAATTATTTTATTTTCATAATACTAATGTACTCATTGTTTCCTTCAAAAAATGTAATACCCTTTATTGTTCTTAATGTTAATCAAAATTTTTAGATTTTTAACAATAATATTTTATAAGTTATTAAATTTTGTGCATAACATGTCTGCAAATTTCAATACCAACACATAGACAATGCCATTAAGGAGGCAATGCATAGAGGATGAGCATTTAAAAAAAATCGTTATGAAATTTGTTTTTATTTTTGGATTATAAGCAGCGATTTTTTTCTCATATTTCATTATTTTGCAGTACAACTCCCAAGTTTCCAAGTTATTTTTTAAGGAGAAAATACATGAAAATTATCATAAAATAAGAAAAGACAAGACAAAGTAAAATGGAGAACAGAGCTGAAATGGTATTTATTTGTAGTTTTTGTTTGAAATTTTTAGTTTTGAACTGGTATTTTACAGAATAGTTGACATACGCCATGACAGACTAGCTTTGCAGCCAAGCTATTGTGCAGGATTCTACCCATCTGCACAATAGATCTGTGCAGTAAACAATTATTTTCTGTCCCTTGTATTACTTTCGATTGAACTGTTTTGTTGCGTTACCAACATTGTTTTAATTCTTATCGTAATTTTAATAAAAATGTTCTAATTTATTTTGACTAAGTTCTTGGTCATGGATACCGAACTCGTTAAGGTGAACACCTATTGTAATGATATGCGTGTTTTAGTTTCATGTGTTAGAGTGAGTGTTATGTGTATGTATATAACATATTTATTTTAATGCACGACAATCTCTTCGGAATGAAACCAATTTGAAGATTGAGTTACGACTCAGAAACAAGTTGTCATAAAAGATACAACAAGAAGCCACGAGACGAACCTTGTTGAGGTAATATTATTATTAATTATTCATAGCACTGCATCTGGTAAGGAAATTACAAATAAACCAGAGTTTGTGCGTGTATAGAACCAAACACAAGGGGAATTTGAAAGACTTAATCAGATGTATCACAGCATGAACCACTGCCAAAAACGAGAAGGTGGCCTTTGCTTATATCTAAACATGATGAAGATTGTTTTGAAAAATTAAAACATAGTTTATGCTCATAATGTTTACAACCGTGGTCAGAAGCGAGCAGAAAGATTAACTTCATGGTATTGTTACACAAAGAACTTGCAGGTAATTTTTTAAGAAAAAAGGATAGAGAAAATGTGAGGATGAAAGTACTTGCTTTAATGCTTATAGGCCAAACTGGAGAAATTAAAGTCAGGCCAAATTAAAGTCAGTGAAAATCAACAGGAATCTAGAAAGTACCGCAGGTTGGGAAAGCAGAGTGGTCAAGAGGTTAACTTGTACAGTTGGAACTGCTAGGTTGTGTAAATCCGATTTTAGTTACTGTGCTATACACCGCTGCCCCGCCTTCTTTAGTCTAAGTGGCATAAAGTAAACAAACAGCTTCTGTCATTATTCAAAACATAATTTCTCCACCTCCTAATGCTTATACAAAAACTTCAATTGCCATGAAAATCCAAGAAATGGTTCTGCTAATTATATTTGAAATAGCAAGTTTTTCATTTGATTTTGTCTTATTTCATTTATTATGTTGTATTTCAATTATGTATTGCCATTCATTTTGTACAAGCCTTAGTTTTATATTTAAAAACCTTTACTTTATTATATTCTTTATAATAATTTTAAAAGTTTATAAAATTGTGTACTACAGTTTTTTAAATAATTAAAAAGATTATATACCAAATAAGAAAATAAAATGTATAACAATTAAAACTTTAAAATGACAGCTCTTAAAATTTGCAGAATCAAAGAAATTAAATTAAGTATAAAAAATTGACTTGCATAGGTCTTTAACCCTAAAAGTGGAATGGTTAAAGCTAAAATTGGCCAGCCCGTTTTTAGCGTTTTGCAAGCATATTTTTAAAAATTCGCCAAAAATAGTAAATGAACCCCAATACAAAAGTGTTCAATAGCTTTTTTGTAGAAGAATCTTCAAAGAATTCAAATATGCCACTAAAAATTAGTTTATTTTGAAATTGTAAAAGTTATTAGCTCAAGAAACAAAAAATGTTCAGTAACGAAAGGAAAAAGTTCAACTTTAGGCCTACATAACAAGTAGTAAACATTTTTTTGTATTTTTTTCGTAAGCGTAGAAAAGTTTTGTAATTTAGTTCTAAATAGAACTGTATAAAAACATTTATCAATTTCAAATTTTTTATTTTGAAAAAAACAGTTTTTATGTTCCGTACACGACTGGTAACAAACCTAGGTCTAGATTGTAACGTCATTTACTAATATATATGCTTTGCCCAAAAATGAAATATTATAACAAAGTGTAGAGGATAAATCAAAGAAAAGAATGGTATACTTGTCTTTCCTTAGTTCACAAAAGTGTTTGAGTTATATTTATTTGAATAACAAAATGACACCAATCTAATGAAAACTTGCTAGTCTACACTCTGCGTATAAGACGGGACATTTAAATACCGTGGGAACCCACGCGCTAGACTTTCTCACTAGAACGTAATAATTATGTACATTTCAACTGTCGTCTAGACAGACAAAAAACCGGTTATTTCTGGATTATTTCTCACCGTTACAAAATTCAGACTTTGCTGTACAAAATGGTGTAAAGAAATCTGTCAAAACATTTGATATGGTAGGCGTAAAATCACTTGACAAATGGGCTGTTTCATTGGTTGAGAAACTGTCCAATCGCAAGGGTTTACAGTAATTCTTGGAAAAAATACTATTTTTATAGTGACATCTGATTGGAAGACACCAACAGAAAGATAAAATCTTGACGAATCCAATGGTATCGTTATAATTGCCAAAGAAATATTTGTGTAGATGGTCTTAAACGTTGAAGAAGTGGGAAATAACAGTACAATTGTATGCATATTCGCGCACGGAAAGAGCTGTAGTCCGATGTGCATATTTTAAAATGATGATTACGTATGTAAATATACGTTTTACGAAAAAGTTGTAAATACAAAAATTAAAGTTTAATTCATTTCCTTTCCAATGGTGCGAGTTTTATTCGATTGGATGGTTCTAAGTGGGTTAAATTATCGATTATGCAAATTTTCGCAAATGTTCGAAATTGTTGCGTTCTGCGCCTGAGAGAGGGTTATGCATGACCTTCTGCCAGTTCTAGGGTTAAGCACTAAATAATTTCCAAATTTATCTAGATAGTTGAAGTTATACTTTTATTTATTTATTTTTTGTAAGACAATATTTACACCATTAGGCTATATTAAACAATATAAAAAATTTAGGATAGAAATAATTCATCATTGGTCATTTAAAATTCTTGTTTATTGTTTACAATGTACAACTAAACAATCCAAGTTCTTAACAATATTACAATTTTTATCTGGCAAATAACCTTGCATTTTTATAAGATCCTTTGCATATAAAGTGCAATAATAACATTCTTTACAATTACAAGGTTTCATTATTATAATCAATCAAGGTTTCACAACTTAAATGTTTGTTATAGCATAAGAACTACTCTTCTTACAATTATCTGGGGTTTATCTCATCATGAACTTTCATAAATTATGCAATTTAAGAGTTTTAGAACTTAAACAAGTACAGTTACATTTCATACATGAAAGCCTTCTAAGTGACTTTTCTCTATGTTTACTCTCAACATAAAACTCAAGTCTAGTAGGCTGAGTACAAGAATAATTACATTCCTTATATCTAAATGGTTTTTCTCCGGTATGTATCATCATATGCAGCTTAATGAGACTTGATCGATTACAAGAATAGTCACATACATTACATTTAAATGGGTTTTCTCCGGCATGCTTCAACAAGTAAATTTTAAGATTTTGTATAATGGGAACAAGAATATCCAAAGGCTTCCCTAAAGACACATAATATGTTGAGTCTTCCGCACTAAACGTGTTAAGAGTTATGAATTTTTCTGTCCTTCAACATTTATTTTTTCACTTCTTGAATTAATGGTTGGGAAACAAAAGTGTTTGATACTATTCTAAAACGTATAACTAATATAGATACTAAGAGAGTTATAGTGATTTTTCATTTTCTATAAAAAGTTTTCCCATTTCTATTCTCTTAGTACGATTTTGTCCATTAACGATTTTCCATCTCTAAATGTTATGTATATCGCTCTGGAAGCAATTTGTAGAAAATTACAGCTGTTATTTTGCCCATAAAAAGTGATATACATCGACTACATCATGTAATATCGACTGCAATAGGTGTTTTCTACAAAATCTACTTATAATGAATTAAATAAATCACAGTCTTTAACTAACACAAGAATGCACACACTGTTGGAATATTTAGAGCTGTGTTGATATTTCAAAAACTTACCGCTGGTGTTGGAACTGCTAGTTGACTCGGCTGACTCAGAGTGTAGAGCTTCACTGGTCTGAAACATTAACCATTGTTTAGTAAACAGTCTTTTTATTAGGATTTTATGCAGCAGAGTTCCTTCAGAATTTTGTTAATTTGTTCGCAGACTTTGACCAAACTACGATATATTTAAACAGTATTATGGCGAAGACAAAGGAAGTGTTATGAAGTTAGTGCAGCTATGTTTGTAACTATGCTCCACTTGAACTCCTAATCTAGACAATGATACTTAATCAATTCAAGTAACATAAGCTAGGCCTGCAAAATCTGAAAATTTTAGAGCTGTAGTACATTTAAATTTAACACCAACAAATACCTGTTTCTTCTGGAAGGAAGTACAATGTCGGTTAAATTGGTTGTCAATTAAGATTTACACTGTAATGAAAGAAAGTTATACCTATTACATAGAAATCAGTTGAAGAAAGAAACAAAACAAACTGAATTCACTCAATTTTAGCGTACAGTGAAGTAAGATATGTTGGGACTGACATATCTTTCTGCCTAATACTGGTTTCAAGTTTAATTAGATCATAAAATTACTAATATTTTTTTTTATTTTATGAAAGACTTTATATACCATTAAAAAGAATATGGCTTAAAATATTTGAATTTCTTTTTCTTTTGTAACTTAAGGGGATTCCCTACTGAAAAATTACCATTTTCCAAAAAAAAACCAAAATATTTTTTTCTTTTTTTCCTGGTTCCTATAGTTTATAAGGTTTAAGAAAAACATAATATATGCCACAAAAGTTTTTTATATCAGTCTGAAAAATTTATTCAAAGCAAGCGTGCACCTACTTTTGGTCTAGTTGAACTTCTTTATGTTTGCTATTTGGACTAAAAAGATTGTTTATTTTTTTAAAGTAATTGCAAAGAAGGACAACAATGTTTATTATTAGGCTTTGAAAGCATCCAATATGTAAGTAAAACATATCTTGACTACAAATACTGTTTGTGCAAGTTATTCCCCTCTATGGCTGCTAGAATAACTAATGGAATCTTTAAACGCGATTTCCCGCAACTTTTCACTATTGATATTTTTTACACAAAAGTTCTTATAACTTTTTAACTGCTAAAGCTACAGTGATGAAATTTTTACCACATCTTTAGTAGCTTATAATGCAACTTGTTGGGTATTTTTATTCCTCTAGGACAAATACAAGAGTATTTTTTTTTAAATGTGTAAATCACAAATTTGTTTTTTATATATATATTTTTTGTAAGGTCATAACTACTAAACTTTTAATGGTAAGAATACGACTATACCCAAAAATGTAGTGCTTTTTATATACTTTAAAACATGATATCAAACATCCAAATTGGTTCAGTAGTAAAAAAGTTATAAGAGATTTAAAAAAACATATTTTTTGACTAAAAAAACGAAAAAAACTCAAAAAGGTATGTAAAATATATTTGTTTGCAAATTCCTATGAGTGTAAACAACTTTTTAGGTTCTAATGAAAGTAAAAAAAAATAGTTCATAATTAAAAAAGGCCTATTATAGAAAACCCCTATTTTCAGTAGGGAATCCCCTTAAGCTAATTTGACTTGTAGGCCAAATCGATTGACACTTGATTTAATTTGTCAAAATCAGTAGAGTCTAAAAAAGATGATTAGTTAAAACTGTAATAATCTTATAAACTCAAAACTGACTAAAGCAATGCTTGATATTTGCATCTAGGCATAATATAATATTAAGATTGCAGAGGGAATGATGTAGGCTTGACAGTTTGCATGAAGCCATTAGAGTTGCCTATTCTGTGAGTTATTCCTTTTCCTGCCTTCATTGGTCTAACATACAGTAAAAACGTTTATACTTTTAGTCCATTTTTTAACTCTTCTTAATTTTAGGCTACAACAAGTATTTGATTTTTAGATGGCTAGCAATATTAACCTTTTGACTGCTTCTGGACATTCAAGGTTTATGTTTTCTACAAATAAAAGTACAATAGAGCCGCGGTCAACCGAGCTCCAACTAACCGAGGTAGTAAAAACCAAACAAAAAAGTTTGGTTTGCGGAAGAAGCATGGGTTAAAAAGTGACCGCGCAAAGTGAAATCCGCATATAGCGGTAAATCTACTGTACTGTACTTATATTAGTCAAATGTTACATTAAAAATGGTTCCGGTAAATAAAACGCACAGTTTTTATTCATTATTAAATACTGCATACTACAGTAATTAAAATGCTTTGCTAATCATCAATATTATTAGGATTTTTTATGTTTTAAAGTATTTCAACCGCTACAAGTACTGTTTATTCAAGAGAATAATAGATTTTCTAAATAAATAACATAATTTATTTATTTATAAGAAGTACAACATATTTATTATCTATATATATACAAAGAAAAAAAATATATATTATACTTTTGGACTTCTTCGAAAAAAATATTTTTTTATTGGAACATGTACTGTAGTCTATGTACGCCTTTTTATCATTTTGTATTTTATTTTCATTTGGACGTTAGTTTTTCATTTGATAAAACAGTAGATGCCTTTTTTCACATCTTTGACCAAGTTTTCATTGATTTCACCAATTTACCGTACATATCCCTCTCTGACAGAGTCCGTGTTATCCGAATTTTTGCTTATTTGAGGTACCCTCGGTCCACATTACCTCAGCTCTACTGTATTACACATTTAAACATATAAGGCCTAAAAACTAACATATCAAAAACTAAAAAATAAAAACAGACTAAAACAAGGCTACAAATTTTGATGTATATATTCAACCTATAAGTAAAAAACCTATTACATATGTTTGGGTAACTGAATAAATGATCCAGATATTTGTTCTTCCTGATACGAGACAAGCTTATTTGCTCAGTTCTAAAGTAAAGAATGGTTCTTCGACACCTATTGAACCATATTTTCAAAAAGGTTTCACATTTATATCAGTAGTACTCGGAGTTGATACTTGTTCTACACAAGGGGTTTTACAAGCTTTCGAATGTTAACTGCTCCAGTTGAAGCTACACAGCGCAGGAAATGCAGATTTCATTCTAATTATAAATAAATGTATGGTCTCAAATAACAAATTCTTAAGAATTGGGGACTTCCGAAATCTTCTGCAGCAAATTAATTTATAAAAAAAAACTTGTAATCTATGTTTAATGATTAACGGTGCCAGTTAACCCCATGGGAAGTACGCATAAGCTCCAGCTATTAAAAAGATTCTGATATTCCCCAATAAAAAAAAAACGTAATACAACACATATGTTACAAATTTATACTCACAGACGTTACAAATATATCAATCCTTTCTACCCTTTCAACATTTCTATGGATTTTTTGGTCCAATACGATAGAAAATAATTTACCAAAGCTAAGTTGATATTGAAATCCAGATAAAACTGAAAAAAGGGACATCAAACCATTTATACTATACATATTACATTATACAGAAATATAATATCACAGTAATAAAGGAGGAGGTTTGCTAATAAATATAATAACCAATGATATAATGAAATTAAATTTTATTTCAAATTAGGTTGATTGTAAATATTTTTATAACAAATAATGAGTAAGTTTTTTCAATTAATTTAGATTAATACTACCTTAACGTTTAATTATGAAAACAATGTATTAATTGTATACAAAAATAACAAGTGAAAAAATGTAAAAAAGTTTATAAAATCATGATTAACTTTTTTTAGTTTGAATTGCTTTCATAAGCTCTGTACAAATTCCTTGCTAACTGAATTATTAATTTGCTTTTATTGTACTTTGTTTTTTTTTTATTATTGACAAATATAAGTTGTAAATCAAACTGTATTTATTTGTTTGCAAATATATGCTTGTAAAATGGGTGCTTGAACTAACCCTAGTTTATCCAAAATTCAGTTTATCCGGACACAATTTTGAAAAAATATCTTTAATACTGTAAATATTTTGTTATACAGTAATTGAGCTCGTCACCACAACTCCCCATGATTTACCGTCATAACTGAAACGTCTTGTTTTGTAAGAAATACAAAATAATGCAATAAATGTACAGTAGAGTAATAACAACAGCTAACATTGTAATTTGTTTTGTATGTTATCTGCGAAGCCAAAAACAATATAACGCAGTAATTTGATCGAAGACTGTATGACAGTGCCGAGCGTATGGATAAAATTGCGGACGGGACTATAATGTTGAGCCACGTAATTTTTGTGCACAATCTAATGTGACAGGTGCCGTTCTAGTTAAGTAAGTCAGTGTATCCATTACAGTAGCAAAGTTATTTAGCAGTTGTTTGTATCCAGTGTCTTTAAGTTGATTGTTTCCTTACTTTTTAATCGCATGTTAAGTTTTATTTAAGTAAAGTTTTATTTATTCCAATCAGTTTTTAGTTATGTGAAAATCAGTATTGTGAACTTGTGGTAAAGTGCCCTTAAGAAAGAAGAAGATCGTTGTTATGTTCAGTATTGTATTTTATTATAAAAATCTCAATTTGTTCAGTTATTTAAATGAAACACAAAATAAATAATTGTATTTTTTCTGTAATTTTTTACCACACATTATTAGATTTTTCTTAAAACTGTAGGCCTAATAATGGTAAAAAAATGCCAAAATCGGTTTATCCGAAATTTTGTTTATCCGGAAAGGGTCTGGACCCATCAATTTCAGATAAACGAGGTTTCAGTGCACACATAAATAATAAATATGTATGCATTTATAACTTTCTCTCTAGATCGGCACGAATTACAGCCGCTTCAATGGCTCTGGGGTAAGTATTGGAATAAACATTTGATCCTAAACATATGGAAATAGTAAATTCTGTTATTTGTTTCAACATATTGATAGTTTTTCATTTTTTGTTTGTTTGTTTAAAAAAAAATTTATTTGATTGTTTTAGATCTAATTTGTAATACAAGTTTTAAGTACCGGTATAGTTTTGTTTAGTAATAGTTTTTTTTTACTTGTCCACCTTCTAATATTTAATAATAATAATGTAATATAAAGTAAAAAAAAAAGGTAGAGATGCAGGCTTATTATATTGCTGAGATCGAGGTTTAGAGTAAAGTAAGGGGGGGGGGGGTTAGTGGGAAGCATCAAGAGATGCAGTAGGCAGTCTGAGAGCAACGGTGTCATTGAGTAGACTCATAAATGGGGGGAATTATTCTTGCCTTTGCCTTGTGTGATTAGTGTTAGTTTAGTTTAGTACGGGACCAGCAGAGGGTTGATTTAATAAACAATGTTAAATCAACTGCCCGTTACCGCTTCTTTAAAGAACCTTCTCACCACCAACCATCCTGACAACCCACGTAGGCTCGCGAGAGAGCCGAAGGCACAGCCCGACCAGGGAGAACGCCATCGCTGGAGGAGCCGGACGGGCAGCGAGGATCCATTACACTAGTTTTAGTTTGTTGTTCTTTCTTATTTCATACCAATTGTTAATTAGGTTTAATTATGTAAGTAGAAAGTGATGATTTACATAAGTACTGACTCTTAAAACCCATCAGTTATTGTACAATTCTTTAAACTAGTTGTCCAAGCTTCGTCAAGCAATTTAATAACCCTTGAAGTGCTGAGCAGATCATTCTTTAGTGCTAAGCATTTTTAGGGCATTGCGCATTCATATTTTGAAAAATTCACAATAAATACAAATTTGGACTTATTATATATCAATGTGTTCAGAAAATATCAGAGAATAATATAGTAATAACTTTACTTACCATTATCCAGTAGAAGTATAATAGATGATAAACCACAATGAAAAAAAATTTCACTAAAATGTTGAACTTTAGAGGCTGTTCAACATTCACTGATTTTACTGAATTAAAATTTCAAGATAAACAAAAAATTAAGAATTTTATTATAAACAAATCTATATACAACAATAGGCACTTTGAATCATAAAAAAATACTTACAAGTAAAAATATCGAAGCAAGTCACATTTAACGTTTTTTCAATCACTTGTTTATATTATTTGAAAAAATTCATATTATATTTAAAAATTGCTATGTACAGGTCACCAGTCCAAGATATCCTGAAACTACAAGAAAAATATATTACTTATATTTTTGTCTTTTTTTTCAAATTTATAAAAAATATGTTACAAATAAATTATTGTTTTACCTAGTCAGAATTGGTTTCTCCATTGGGTGTTTTTCTTTTCTCCCCTTTGGTTGGCCTCCAAAAATGTTTTAATTGGCTGTAACAGTTAGGATGAACTCCAGAATTGCATCCTGAGCACCAATAGTGGCTCCTTTTAGGTTGTCGAGGAACAGAACAAACAATGCACACCCTCATTCTAGAGCCAGAAAGTTTAGTAAGGGTATGACTCATGTCGCCAGCTGGTCCTGGAGTCGGTTTAGGTAGGCTTAGCAGTCTGTTTGCATCTTGATCACCATAAGCAAGAGCTTCCAAAACATTTACAGTAAAGCTATGTCTGCTTTCTGGTTTATCTGTATTATTTTTATATAATATGTAGGCGTTAAGTAGTGCCATATCCAAAAAGTTCTCAAAAATCTTTCTCCAATATTTTTTATCCGGTCTAGTGCAGGTCAGATGATACAGGGATTTGTCTTTCACGTCCACACCTCCCATATTCAAATTATATTCATTGATTAGGATAGGTTTTATAGCTTCAATGCCACTTTTGCGACTACGAACAATTCTGTTATTTGCTGGAAAGGCTGTTGAAATGAGGTACACCGGTTTTCTTGTTTTCTTTTGTTTGTATCCCACAAATAACACTTCCTTCTTCCTGAAATAAACCGTTTCTTTTTCTGGCAATTTAGTTCCAATTACATTTTTAGAAAGGTCCTTTGAGTTTTTGTTCACTGTCCCTGTTAAGTAAGTTTTCTCGTTGAAGAGCTTTTTTGCTAAGGGAAGTATAGTGTACCAATTGTCTGTGTATAAATGGTAATGTTTGTTCAGAAGTTGACATTTTTCCATTAAAGATAAAACTACTTTTTCTGTAAAAGCTTGATTTCCATCCTGTAGAAAGTCCTTGCCGCTGTATAATTCCGAATGTAGTACATATCCTGTCTTGCTGTCACACAACTCAAACTTTTTAATTCCAAATCGAGAAAGTCTTTTATTAGGTAAATACTGAATAAATGAGTATCGGTTTTTCATTCCGATCATTGACTCGTCTATTGAGATGTTTTGTTCTGGAACAAAAAACCGCTTGAAAGCTTCATTCAGCATATTGTAATACGGTCTGACTTTATACCAGGAGTCATACCCAGCCCGGTCTTTGGGTGTTGGTTTTAGAGGGCTAATATGGAAATTTGAACGAATGGCTTGAAATCTATTTAGAGACATATTTTGTTGAAAAAATGGTACACTCTGAGACCTTGAAGGTGTCCAATAATGTTTATAATTTTTTTTTGTAAGTTAGGCCCATATTGATAATAATTGCGATGTACGTTTTCATTTCTTGTTGGGTCACATCAACCCACCTTTGAAGTCTACTGAATGGACTTATATTTGCTATTTTTTTATTTATTTGTTCATGGGCATACGAATTTGTTTCTCTAACAAGTAAGGACCATACGTTTGGAGTAAAAAAAAGGTCAAAATATAAAACAGGTAAGCTATTTCTATTAGGCAAGTTTTTTACCCCAGTATTTCTTACTTGGAAGTTGTTTTTTACTTCAAATGGGGGTTCAGAAGGATAAACCCTTACCCAAAATTCTTTGTCTATATTAGGCGTATGGGGTTGATTTGGAGAGTTATCATCAGACTCAGAGAGTGTCTCTTGTGGTAGGTCGTTAGGTCTAGATGTGCCTGGTAAGGTTAGAAGATTGTCTACATCGTTTATTAGAGTATCACTATAATCGTTTATATCTAAATTACTGTTGCATTCATTATCACTTCCTGAAGAAAAGTATTCTGCTGATAAATCATCAAAAAAATCACAAACATCGCCTTCACTATCATCGCTTGAAGGTTCATCTAGAGCTTCCCGAATCGCACTTGGGCTTAGTTGGCTCAATTTCACAATAACCTATAATAAAATAAAATAAACTAACTCCCTATAGTCTACGTAAAATAAACTATTCACTAAAAATATATTTAACACTATAATATAAATCAAACACTAACAAAACTCGCGTTATAAACAATAAGCTCGAACAAAACAAACAACTGTGAAGTTTGCACACAAGTAATCAAACCACAGCATACAGGCGACAATATTGTCAAACCTAAACACGAAGACAATCTCGCACTGCCTACTGGATAGAGAATTCAATTTACTTTTATTCTATGTGAAGTTCAAGTTAGTCCGGTAACTATTAGCTTCAATATATTGATTTTACAAATCGTCTCACTGCGAGACGATAGCACTTCACAAAGGAGTTAAATCGCCTCATAGCGAGTCGATAGCACTTCACAAGGGAGTTAAATCGTCTCACTGCGAGACGATAGCACTTCACAAAGGAGTTAAATCGCCTCATAGCAAGTCGATAGCACTTCGAGGGTTAATGGTGATGGTATTTATAATAGTTGTTATATTTTCTGCTAGCTATTAAGGAATTAATATTATTAGGTTTTCGTGTTAATCTATGTTTTAATGGAGAATGGCCAACTCAAATTTCAACCTTTAACTGTTTTATTAATTGTATCACATTCAATTATTTACTGTAGAAACTGTTTTCACAGTTTTAATAATATAGAGAACAATATCTTGACTTAAACTCTGTAGTTATTTCGATCTAGTTTCATTTGGAGTCAGCCCACTTGCCAAACAAAATTTGATTTGAAAATCGAATCTGGTGGAAGCACTTAAACTTAAAATAATCTTACAAGTGTCCAACACATGACACAATGGAAACGCATATAATCTTACATGGTAAAGTCGCCTAAACTTATATAGCATTACATGGTGAAAACACTATAAACTTAAATAACCCTACATTATTTTTTAAACAAATTTATTATTTACATACAAAAATAAAAAGTAAAGAAATGTAAAAAAACTTGATAAATTCACGATTGCTTTTATGTTTTAAATGTTTTAATTGCTTTCATAAATTAATGTAAACAATTAAGACAATTATTTTCAATAAAATTATGAAAATGAAATAACAATTATGAACAAATATAATAAAATGAATAAAATTAATTATTAACAATGTACAACACTAAAGACCCTTAGTTATATTCATAATAAAACTATAATATTGAAAATATTTGAATATAACACATTGGGATAACTGAAGGAAATACTAAGAAAGAATCAGGCGACCTGTGTAATATAACTGTACATATGTGTGAGCCTTAACACAACTCCTTACAAGATAAAATATTGTACAATATTACACATATGAGGGAATTCAGTAATAAAGCCTTTTGAGATGCTATATTTCATCCTGGCCACTTTTTCTGGAGAAAAGGGTTAACTACGACCGTTATATCATTGTCATGGTAACTACCGAGATCTGTACAAATAACGTGCTAACTGAATTATTCATTTTTTGTTCTACTTTATTTATTGACGAGCTCTGTACAAATTCTGTGCTAACTAATTATTTTTTGTTTGTTTTACTTTATTTATTGATAAGCTCTGTACAAATTCCGTGCTAACTGAATTATTCCGTTTTTATGTTTTACTTTATTTATTGACGAGCTCTGTACAATTTCCGTGCTAACTGAATTATTCATTTTTATGTTTTACTTTATTTATTGACGAGCACTGTACAAATTCCGAGCTAACTGAATTATTCCTTTTTTCTTGTTTTACTTTATTTATTGACGAGCTTTGTACAAATTC
>JAGFPH010004885.1:98648-109048 GCA_018207615.1 Philaenus spumarius | reverse complement strand
TAATTTATCCGAGCGCTATGAAGAAGCTAGCCTACTACAATCGAGTTTCGTAAAAGGTTTCTATTAATCTGTGTACATCTAGTGTTTTATTTAATTTTATTAAAACTATGCGAACACAGAACTAGTTTTCCCACTATCTTATATTAGTTTCAAAGTTACCTAATCGAAACCATAATTGAGAAAATTGCACCGAGTTTAACAGAAACGCTTTTTAACAATACAGTACTATAATTCATAGTTTACGTGTAATTTGAGAAAATAGAACAAGGTCCTGTCAGGATCAATACTGTGTTATAAAAAACATGCTTAGTATTGGTGGAATGTCGTGTACATCTTTATTGAGGGCAGAAGGATAGTTATTACAGTTAACAAAGTTGAATAGAAAGCCACTGCGTGCTGGCATGCCAACGATTCCAAGTCGGTATCCAACTTGTCATTTTCTATTCAAACAAGATCATGCCTAAACCAATGCATATTTAAAGTTTGCTATATTTCTATTACTCGATTACTTCATTATAACTTCTATTACACATTCAAAATAGAAACATAGTTAATGCTCCGTGGTGCATAGGAAACAATTACTTGCAGAAGGACTTGAAGGTGGATTCCGTCAGAGAAGTAGCAAAGGATAACGCAATAAAGCTAACACGTTCACTGCTAAGGACGCACATGTGAGCTTGACACTGAAAACTATGAGAAGCGGCTGACGCACAGTGCATTGTACGCCAACGCTCGTATAGGGTGTATTTTCAATACACAAGGCATTGCGTGCTTCGCATGACAACCCTCCATGTTGAGAGTATTTTCAATACACAAGGAATTGCGTGCTTCGCACGACAACCCGCCATGTTGAGGGTATTTTCAATACACAAGGCATTGCGTGCTTCGCTCACCAACCCTCCTATAGGGTGTATTTTCAATACACAATGCATTGCGTGCTTCGCACGCCAACTCCCGTATTGGGGGTATTTTCAATACACCATGCATTGCGTGCTTCGCACGCCAACCCCCGTATCGGGTGTATTTTTAATACACAAGGCATTGCGTGCTTCACACGCCAACTCCCGTATTGGGAGTATTGTCAATACACAAGGCATTGTGTGCTTCGCATGCCAACCCGATTATTGGGAGTATTTTCAATACACAATGCATTTCGTGCTTCGCACGCCAACCCCCGTATTGGGTGTATTTTTAATACACAATTCATTGCGTACTTCGCACGCCAACCCCAGTATCGGGAGTATTTTCAATACAGAGTGCATTGCGTGCTTCGCACGCCAACCCCCGTATTGGTGGTATTTTAAATACACAAGGCATTGCGTGCTCCGCACGCCAACTCCCGTATTGGGAATATTGTCAATACACAAGGCATTGCGTGCTCCGCACGCCAACTCCCGTATTGGGAATATTGTCAATACACAAGGCATTGCGTGCTTCACACGCCAACTCCCGTATTGGGAGTATTGTCAATACACAAGGCATTGTGTGCTTCGCACGCCAACCCGATTATTGGGAGTATTTTCAATACACAATGCATTTCGTGCTTCGCAAGGCAACTCCCTTATTGGGTGTATTTTTAATACACAAGGCATTGCGTGCTCCGCACGCCAACTCCCGTATTGGGAATATTGTCAATACACAAGGCATTGCGTGCTTCGCACGCCAACCACCGAATTGGGAGTATTTTCATTGGGAGCATTGCGTGCTTCGCATTCCAATTTTAAGCCTATGTGCTATGGACGCACACGTGCGTCCGCTTTAAAATATTAGTGATTATTACGTAGAAAGGTTAAAAATAAAAAATAAAGTAATTTCTACTCGTTTATTCTATAAATATAAAAAAATAAAAGGTCAGCTCCTAGCGTGGGAAATACGAAATTTGCGCAGCAGTGAACGTGAAACGGCTTCAGTGTAACGGGCCGCTCGCTGCCAGTCCGGCTCTCCTGCAGAGATGGCATTTTCCCTTGTCGGACGGGAGTTGTCAGTATGGTTGTTGGTGAGAAGGCTCTTAAAGAAAGCGGTAAACGGCTAGTTGATTTAACATTGTTTATTAAATCAACTATCTTCTGGTCCCGTTCTAAAGTAAACTAAGACTAATCACATAAGGCAAATTCAAGCATGATTCCCCCCATATATGAGACTACTCACGGGCAGCGGTTGCTCTCAGACTAACTATTGCTTCCAACTAGCGCCCCCTTACGTTACTCTAAACCTCGTTCTCAGCAATTTAATAAGCCTGCATCTCTGCGCAATCTATACTACTAGCTGACCCGTACGGCGTTGCCCGTGGTGGTTGGTATTTTCAGCCTTTTTAACGTAATTGTATTCTTTTTAAGTGTTCAGTCAGTCAGTGGTATTTGGCTTTTATATATATAGATCTTAAATAATAAAAGCACTATTGCCATAATAATAAAAGATCTGAAATTATGATTTTAGTAAATTTGATCCCCCCAAACCCGTCCTAAAATTTCTAAATTTTTTATACCCTTTCTTAGTGAGCACCTATGGCCCTAGAGGAAGCTACATACCAAATTTCATTACAATCTGTTCGGAGTTTTGAAGAAATCGTGATTTAGTCATTTTTACCCCCCAAACCCCCCTAAAATTTTCAATTTTTTAAAACCCTTTTTAGTGAACACTTATGCCCCTAGAGGAAGCTACATACTAAATTTAATTCCAATCCGTTCGGTAGTTTTGAAGAAATCGTTTTTTAATAACTTTGATCCCCCCAAACCCCCCCCCCCTAAAATTTCGAATTTTTCAAACTCTTTCTTAGTAAGCACCAATGGCCCTGGAGGAAGCTACATACCAAATTTCATTCCAATCTGTTCGGTAGTTTCGAAGAAATCTTGATTTAATAACTTCGATCCCCAAACCCCCCTAAAATTTCGAATTTTTTCAAACCCTTTCTTACTGAGCTCCTATGGCCCTAGAGGAAGCTACATACCAAATTTCATTTCAATCCGTTCGGTAGTTTTTGAGAAATCGTGATGAGTGAGTCAGTGAGTGAGTGAGTGGTATTTCGCTTTTATATACATAGATTACATTATTATTATTATTATTAAATATTAAATATTACAAGATGTCACAACAGTAGCACTCTAAACTAGATGCTAGAAAATTATTGGAGGATTCACATATAGCTAGGGGATTACAGAGAATTAAGCCTATTGACCTGGTAATGTAATATGTAATATGATTGTTTATTGTGCAGCTGGAAGCAGCCATAGGGCTTTAATATACTAATTGGTGTAATAATGTAGGAAAATTACTAGATGATGAATTTATCAGTTGTAATAAATATAACTAGCTGACCTGTGCGAATATTTCGCAAATTCGGAGTAGGCCTACACTTACCTGATTTAACACGTTGATTTAATCCTGTTAATTAAGTTTATTTATTTACATTGGTTTATAAATAACAGTTTCCCTATACAATCTTACTGTTTAAACAATCTAACTAACAGCTGCCATGCTAGTCAAACAGATGGTTAATAGATGGCACCTTTCATTAGGAACAAACAAAGTATAATATACAAGTTTTTTTTATAAATTTTTGTTATTAAAACATGAATTTTAACCTGTTTGTCTATTTTTCCGGTGTAGCGGTTAAGGAAATCTTTAAAATGATGCCTCATTCATGTAACTTAATGATGTATTAAGGAAGTTATGGCGTACCGACAAAAAAATGGCGTTGAGAAATAATATATGCGATAGTATACTTGGTATTAAAGTTTGCTAGATTCTCTCAAAAGGCAATATTTCAAGACAAATCTACACGGGGTTTGTAAAAACAACCTATAAGAACCATAAAGTCTTAAAAGTTTATATAAAATCTAATCAACTCCTATAAAAGCGACTTACTACGTACAGTAGAAAATATATGTGAAGAAGCGGTTGGCTGTATGCGCAGAAGCAGGGACGGCCAATGCGCATGTGGTAACAGCGTGTAGGTCAGTGTAGGGAGTCAGTCGGTGACAGAGGTTAGTCGCGTTATCTAGTGCACTGCCTTTTCTAAAGACATTGTAGTGTTTTATAATTTCTGAACTATAATGAACTTAATGAAATAAATATTGTATACATTGTTATAAATATTGTATATATTGTTATAAACATTGTATATATTGTTATACATATTGTATAAATTGTTACAAATATTGTATAAATTATTTATAAATATTGTACATAACTTTTAAAAACATAGCCGTAAAAAACAGACTGGGTAGTAGTGTACTCAGCAGTCAAATCCCCCACCCCGCCACACATAACATTCCTCCTCCCTTCCACACTCACATCCCTACCTGCGCGGCCCGTTTCTTCACATATATTTCCATCTGTACGTCAGTAACAATATAAGTATTTCACCCATCATTTGTAATACTTAAACAAAACCTAACGTAGATTGTACTTTGGGGTTATGTTTACAACTTCAATCAATGATATAAGTCATGCGAAGTTTATTTTTATGACGAAATGTGAAAAGAACTAATGTAGGCTATAATACGTTATAAGATTTGCTTTGAGTTTATACAATGAATATAAATACACCCTTTTACTATCAATATATTCATTCATAGAAATTTCAGGAAGAGATACCTATTTGTTTAACTTCCATTATTAAACTTATTAATATTATTATTAATATATTCCATTATTAATTTCTTTACTATAATAATAATTAGTAACATCTAGGCTAAATTATTTCATTTATCGATATGAAATAAAAAGCAATTAAAAGATACTATTTGTGTGTTTATTTAGACATATTATAAATCTATATATAAATAAAATCCAATGTATGTCTGTCTTCTGTTTGTCCTTTATGCGTTACCAAACCGTCCATCCGATTGCTTTGAAATTTTGCATAGTAACACAGGTTAGCTCTGGGAAGGTTTTAGGCCATTTACCGAAGTCCTAGGACATTAGGGCTGTGCCCCACTGGACTTCAAAGTTTCAATGTTAATCTTACGGAAGAAAGATTTCTTTTGATTTTATCAGGGGCACAAAAACAGCTGTTGGTATAAAAAGCATAGCAACACATCATGCTTGTTTTCATTCATTACCATAGCAACATTACTTAGCAAATTTGAAGAGTATTAGTCTTTTGAGGTTACATTGACAAACAAAAAACAAACACAAACAAAAATCAACGAAAAATGCTTACTATATTTCAATTCAATACAGACATTGGTTGTTACATACCTATTATATATATAAAACAGCTGATTTGGATCAAAAACTGAACATAATTTTAGGTTAGGCCTACAATGAACCAAAACACCAATTCGGGCCAGCTAGTCATGTATAAAAATAAAAATTTAACAAATAGGCCTACAGTTTTATAGTCCTTATAATTGTACACTTGTATTGAGTTAAAAATCGCAGCACAGTTATAGTAAAGCCTAGGTAAAGTTTGTTGTTTTTAAATGGTATTCTTTTAAATTATGTATTTATCATAATAATTAATCTGCCTACTATTTTTCACGCATGTTTACTAGTAAAGTGTTATAAAACAAACGATTTATTCAAGTTTTTTTTTTAATTGAACGCCTTATTGGGAAAAAGTCTGATTTTACAGTTTCAAACCACCATCAAGTAATACAAAGAACACTTTCGTTTAGAATAAGAGGTCAAATAGTTTACCGTATTCGTCAGTAGGTGAGAAACAAACCAATTTCCAGACTTTGTATTCGGCCTGTATACTTGTCGTTACCGTCCCTGACGACAAAGTTTAACTGATCCGGAAAGTTCGTGAAGGACTTGGACATAGTTTAGCAGAAACTTAACTCGGCAATGCATTACCCCCCCCCCCCCTTGCCCCCCCAGTGTGAAAAAGTTAAATCGTGTTTGCCGTGGAAATAATTGAAACTAGTATTCAAATTAATTAATAGTCACGCATGCATTTTTTGAATATCCAGTGTTGTTAAACGATTTGAAAATGTTACAAGAGGGCTCCCGCACATACTCGCTTAGCTCGCCAACTCCAGATTATTGTATAACTATAATATTTTCAGGAAAATGACGATTGATTATGACAGAATATTTATATAGAGGAGAGGCAATTTTCAAGTAATAAAATTTAATTAAAATGTGATATGGTACAGCAGTATTTCAAACTTGTCAAATATGCCTAGTCTATATCTATACTCATATTATAAAGAGGTAAAGTTTGTTTGTTTGTTTGTGTGTTTGTTTGTTTGTTTGTATGTAGGGGGTAATCTCTGGCACTACTAAACCGATTGAAAAACAGTTTTACTAATTAAAAGCTACATTATCCCTGAGTAACATAGGCTATAATTCATTTCGATAAAAACCTTTTTTTATTCCAATATTTGTAAATTTATTCGGAAAAAATTCTTAGGTTAGGCCCAGAATGATAAATCAACACATGTATTTACATTTATTACCATAGCAACCAATTGATAACAGATAATATAGCTGTTAGTTCCAATATTTCCATTAACAGCTGATTTCAAAATTTGAAGCAATTATTGTTGTATTTCTAGCTTTTAGGTTAGGGTTTTTAAGTGTAGACCTGAGCCTTGCTGGTTCTTTTAACCATTATTATAACTGCTGTTATAAAATATAAGAAATAATTTAATTAGAACATTTGACATTATTTACCATCTTAGTTTTGAGGTTATAATCCTACACCTTTATTATAAATAAAACATAACATATTATATTTTTAGAAGGTTCCATTGGGGGTTGGCGTGCGGAGCACGCAGGGGTCTCCCCTAGTAAATAATAAAGTCGGCATAATTTTAATAGTGATAGGTGTTTCAATTACGATTTAGTTAGCATTTTTTTAGTGAATTTCCATAGGGAAAATGAGATATTGCAGTGGCCCTTATGGTAACACCAAGGTCGGGAGTAGCACATGAGCACCGATCATTTTCCCCAGAACACGTTTTGAAGTGTCATTAAAAATCATATATATTTAATATATGGATTTCGGACGAGTTCGTTAGCCAAAAAATCCAACAACGGAAGCACGTTTTTGACCTGAATTAACTATTGTTTCAGATTTTTCCTACGAGGATGAATTGTTTTTGATTTTTTTCTACAAATACGAATGCAGCATGTTATTCTGCACATTTTGTTTTTTTACGCGACCTTATAGCTCGCTTGGTTCGCCCAAAATCGATCAAAACGTAAAATATCATACAAGTACCCGGTTCAAAGCCATGTGGTGGATTCTAACGTGGGGTTGGCGTGCGAGGCACGCAATGCGTTGTGTATTGAAGATACTCCCAACACGGGAGCTGGCGTGCGCAACTATTTTGCATTTTGCAGCTACTCGGCACCGTCGTGAATAGACCAATTTCCCAAATTGTTGGTTGAAACCCTAAAACATAGGCCTATAAACTTAATTTTGGAAATTTGCTCAACTCACGTCAGCGGTTCAGCTGCGTGGTCGAATTATTTTTGTTTGGCAATCTTTTGAAAAGCTAATGTTATTACTTTAATCCAGTAAAAATTCTAATCCGAGTAAATAATCGAGCATTCGTGTTTTCTCCTGTGCAACAATACATATAGTGCAACAAATTTACAGCTTAGGTTACACTTAAGAGGATTAGCTGCTAACCGGCCGTTAAAATGTACCAGTTAATCCTCTTTGTAGTGTAAACTGATAACTCATTAACTATTTAATCAGGGTCTATCGCAAATGTACAATTTAGTCAAACCGAATAAACAAACACATCGTTCTACCTCTACATATACAGAGTGATTTTTTTAAATGGGGGACCTTCCCTACTTTTTCCCTTTCATAAAAACTACAACATTAACATTTTCAAAACTCCGCCATTTTTCCAATATGTCGGACAACTTCATTTTTTCAAATGGAAACCCCCATTTTTATGTTGAATTTCAATTAAGGATACAAATTTAAGACATTTTTATTCTTTTGTATTTTTTCCTAAACCCAACCGTTTATAAGCTACAGCCTCTAAAAAATGTTCTATTTTATGTGATTTTTTTAATTGGGCCACCATTTGGATCTAAGAAAGTATTAATTTACAGCAAACTTTAAATGGGGAACCTTTCCTTGTTTTATGAAAAATTAAAAAATATGTAGTTAAAATATTTCTAAATGGCCGTCATTTTCCAATATGGCGGTCAACTTTGAAATTTCTTATGGAAACCCCAACTTTTTATGACGGTTTTGAGTTTTACATGGAATTGTAAGACTTTTTTATTCTTGGTGTTTTTTTTATATATTTAACCGTTTAGCCGCTAGGAGCGCTGAAAGTTTCAGAAACTCTTATTTCAACAATTATTAGAAGGCATGTTTTACCATTTGCAAACAATAAAATTTAACTCAAATGGTAATATTTTGTGCAATGGAAAGTTAAAAAGCTGATGTAATTTCACAGATACTTAATTTTATACAAAAATTTACTTAAATTACTGTTAAAAAAATCACCTCTCCTACCCCACTTTACAAGTCACAGTAAATCTGTTTAATAATTTAAATATGTTTGTGAGAAAGTATGTGCCAGTTCCTGGTACCGTTTATTTAACAGTAATTTAAGTAGGTTTTTTTAATAAAATAAAGTATTTGTGAAATTGACACAGCTTTTTAACATTCCACTATACAAAATATTGCACTTTGAGTTAAATTTTATTGTTTGCAAATGGTAAAACATGCCTCTTTAATAATTAATTGTTGAAATAAGAGTTTATGAAACTTTCAGCGCTCCTAGCGGCTAAACGGTTAAATTTATAAAAAAAACACCAAGAATAAAAAAGTCTTACAATTGCATGTAAAACCCAAATCCATCATAAAAAGTGAGAGGTTGTAGCTCATAAACGGTTGGGTTTAGGAAAAAATACAAAAGAATAAAAATGTCTTAAATATGTATCCTTAATCGAAATTCAACATAAAAAACGGGTGTTTCTATTTGAAAAAATGAAGTTGGCCGCCATATTGGAAAAATGGCGGAGTTTTTGAAAATGTTAGTGTTGTAGTTTTTATGAAAGGGAAAAAGTAGGGAAGGTCCCCCATTTAAAGATTGTTGTAACTTTTATAGTTTCTGAGATGCCAATGGTGGCCCATTTAAAAAAATCACCCTGTATATTTTATTGTTTATTTGTAATAAAGGTGTATGTTTAATCATAACTTCAAAGTTATAATAGAATAATAAATCAATTTAATGTCTAAGGTACAGATTATTTGGTTTACGATATAGCAATACATGTTACTGGCTGACCTGTGTGAATATTTCGCAAGTTAGGAGTAGGCCTACACTCCTGATTTAATACGTTGATTTAATTCAGTTAATTACGTTTGTTTATAAGTAACAGTTTATAAAAATCTCGCTTTACGTTGATTTAATTTGATTGATTTGCGCGATAGATTACATTTGCATACAGAATGTAAACAATCTAACTAACAGCTGTCATGTTAGTTACACAGATTGTTAATAGATGACCCCTTTCATTATTAACCAAATAAAGTATAACTAGGGGAGACCCCTGCGTGCTCCGCACGCCAACCCCCGATGCGACCTTCTAAAAACATATGTTATGTTTTATTTATAATAAAAGTGTAGGATTAATAATAACCTCAAAACTAAGATGGTAAATAATGTTAAATGTTCAAATCAAAATATTTCTTATATTTTATAACAGCAGTAATAATAAAGGTTAAAAGAACAAGTAAGGCTCAGGTCTACACTTAATCAAAAACCTAACAAAAAAGTTATAAATAATAACCTGAAAACTAAGATGGTAAATAATTTTAAATGTTCAAAACAAATTAGTTTGTAAATTTTATAATTTGAATAAATAATCCATTTCCTCAATTATAAAAATCAATATTTACTTCCACAAAGCAGCTGTATTAGTTAGTTTCTTATTATAAACAGCTGTTTTGTATTAAAATGTTTTTATAACCTTCTGAATACTGTAATCATCGTTATTTACATCCACGAAATCAGCTGGATTAGTTTGTTTCTTATTATAAACAGCTGTTTTTTTATAGAAATGGTTTTTAAATATTTTCCATGTTAATCTTATGGGGAAAACCCGACCTTTGAGATTAGCTCACGCCATTAAGGATAAGAATTTTTGACATCTAAAACCTTATTGCAAAACTACGAAATGGGACGAATTTTTTGAAACCTCAAACATTAAAATTGGTCCAGAAATAAGAGAGAAGTTGTGTTTACAAAAAACGGCTTGAAGTATTATAATATAAAGATATAAAAGTTTTTTAATCATTTTTTTGTAACGAAAACATGCATTTTAAGATGTTTATCTATTTTTCGTCAATAGCGGGGAACATAAGCTTTAAAACGATGATATGCATTATTTATGGCACCAAGTCACAATATTATAATATAATAGATTACCTTAAAAGGTCCGTCTTGTGACTTCAATTTTGGTCTCTGACT
>JAGFPH010004885.1:80185-98548 GCA_018207615.1 Philaenus spumarius | reverse complement strand
CACCCTATGGCCCTAGAGGAAGCTACATACCAAATTTCATTCCAATCCGTTCTGTAGTTTTTGAGAAATCGTGATGAGTGAGTCAGTCAGTGAGTGAGTGAGTTGTATTTCGCTTATATATATATAGATTAGTGTAGATTATGTGTTATGTTTTTTTTACCAAGTCTATCTTCTAACAAGTAAAGCTCAATATTTGTGTTTGTTTGGTACTATTTAACTCAAAAACTGCGTGCCATATTTTTATAAAACTTAGTTTTTTTACTAATATGTTCAGTAATCTACCAGAGTCAGATGGACAATGTTTTATCAAGCTTCTAGTCCAGTCATATTAGGGGTTTCATAAGCTAGGGGTTTAATGAGAGATAATAAGTTAAGCTGTAAACTCGTATAAACCTTTACTTTGGCGTTCTAAAAGTTGTCTCAAAGTCTCATAAAATCTTCTTTCCGCGTCTTAGATATTCAAGGTCAAATGTCACAAAAATCGCCAATATCTCGCTTCCTATGGTTCAATGCTATTTGCATCTATTCCGAGCTCTATCTCAAAAAACGTTAACCATATAAAAAAATATTATAAGAAAAATGTGTAGAGGATTTTATGCTCTACAACTTATGTAATATACATTGTTGATGAATAGAATAATTTGATAAATACTTTTATAATCCTTAGTAATACAAATTTTTCCTTTGATTTTTTCCTAGCCTTCTGTTTCTTGATTGTTAATTATGTAATGGTTTTGCCGTTGGAATGAAATAAATAAAACAAGTTATATATCCTACATCACTTCTACAACACTTTAAACTTAATATTTTAGATTTATGTTTGTTCTAGTGTGTATGAAACTAATCTGCGCATGATTTTTCACGGGAACTCACCTGTTAAAATAATAATCGCGGCGTGATTTGCATTTTTCATTTCACCTGTACTAGTTATTCCGTAAACACGTTGCTACTTCACAAATAGCAACTTAAACGTTCAACCAAACGGGTACTTAACAACAGCCTTCTGTAACCGTTACTTCCGTTCCGTGACAGAAAGCAGTATTTCCGCCGCTGTCACGGATCCCAATACTGACCTTATGCGGAAAGTTATAGCCCTGGCTTCACGCTAGGCCCTTTATCTCGCTAATAGCAGTGTACGGGTTTCTAGAAAGGGAAAATTGGATTCAATTTAACGTAGGCGGTTAATTCTTGCGGGTAAGTTGAGTTTGTTCCAATAGACTTTTATTTGTTTGTGGTGACTTCTTGTATTGCTAATCTATCTTATAATTGCTTTTTATTTCATACTAGGGGAGACCCCTGCGTGCTCCGCACGCCAACCCCCCAATGGAACCTTGTAAAAACATATGTTATGTTTTATTTATAAAAAAGGTGTAGGATTGATAATAACCTCAAAACTAAGATGGTAGATAATGTTAAATGTTCAAATCAAATTATTTCTTACATTTTATAACAGCAGTTATAATAACGGTTAAAAGAACCAGCAAGGCTCAGGTCTACACTTTAAAATCCTAACCTAAAAGCTAGAAATAGAAACATAATTGCTTCAAACTTTGAAATCAGTTGTTAATGGAAATATTGGAGCAAACAGCTATGTTATATGTTATTTTATTCAATTGGTTGCTATGGTAATAAATGTAAATACATGTGTTGGTTTATCATTCTAGGCCTAACCTAAGAATTTTTTCCGACTAATTTACAAACATTAAAATAAAAAAAGGTTTTTATCGAAATGAATAATTAATTATAGCCTATGTTACTCAGGGATAGTGTAGCTTTTTATTAGTGAAACTATTTTTTCAATCGGTTCAGTAGTACCAGAGATTACCCCTTATATAAATATATTAAAAAAAAAAACAAACAAATTTTACTTATTAATAATTAAAACAAACAAACAAACTTTACCTCTTTATAATATTAGTATAGATTGATAGATCAAATGATTTAGAATTTATTACTATTACTTATATTATAAATCTTAGGTTAGGCCTAGATTGATGAACCAACACATGAATGTATTTTCATTTATTACCATAGCGACCACTGAATAAAAGATCAGATAAAACAGCTGTTTGCTCCAATACTTCCATTAACAGCTGATTACAAACTTTGAACCAATTATTTGTATTTCTAACTTTCAGGTTAGTACTTCTAATCACCGGTGAAATTCGGTCGCCGAAAATTTACGTTAGACCGTGTTTGCGTATAAATTTTAAATGTGTTGTGATTAATGTTGTTTAATGTGTTTGTGAAGTGTATCTGTGAAACATTTGATAATGACTGAATTGAAAAGTCGAAACGCGTAATGTGAGTTAGAAAAGAGATATACTATCCACATCAAACCAAAGATAGTTGACGGAATTCACCTTAAGGTAATTAGAAGTATTGTCATTAACTATCCAGTAAGGCTACTAACATTATAGAATGTTTTAGGTTAGGTTTTTATTAAAGTGTAGACCTGAGCCTTGCTGGTTCGTTTAACCTTTATTAGGCCTATAACTGCTGTTATAAAATATACGAAATAATTTGATTTGAAAATTTAACATTATTTACCGTCTTAGCTTTGCGATTATTATTAATCATACACCTTTATTATAAAAAAAAAAAAACATAACATGATTATGTGTATAGAAGGTCCCAACGGGGTTTCTTTAGTATATATATATATATATACTAGGGGAGACCCTGCGTGCTTCGCACGCCAACCCCCATGGGACCTTATAAAAATATACGTTATGTTTTATTTATAATAAAGTTGTAGTATTAATAATAACCTCAAAACTAAGATGGTAAGTAATGTTAAATGTTCAAACCAAATTATTTCCTATATTTTATAACAGCAGTTAATAATAGTTAAAAGAACCAGCAAAGCTCAGGTCTACACTTTAAAACCCTAACCTAAAAGCTAGAAATACAAAAATAATTGCTTCAAATTTTGAAATCAGCTGTTAATGGAAATATTGAAGCAAACATCTATATTATCTGTTATTTTATTCAATTGGTTACTATGGTAATAAATGTAAATACATGTGTTGGTTTATCATTCCAGGCCTAACCTAAGATTTTTTCCGACTAAATTTACAAATATTAAAATAAAAAAAGTTTTTACCGAAATGAATTATAGCCTATGTTACTCAGGGATAGTGTAGCTTTTTATTAGTAATACTATTTTTTCAATCGGTTCAGTAGCGCCAGAGATTACCCCCTACATACAAACAAACTCTTTATAATATTAGTATAGATTAATACCAAATGTTTTAATGTAAACAAAACAGATGTTTTTAAATTCTCATGTATTTCTTATGGGGATTTTTTGTTTTTCGGGGACCCCAAAACCCCTTTATTTTTTAATTTTAGAAAAAACTTATATTTTTCCCTCGTTCCTAGAATGTATACCTTTAATTTGATACCTCTCCCATCATCCTCCGATTTACCAATTTCCTACAATTTTGAATCTAAAATTTCACTTACAGAATTATATATAAGGATATATATATCATTTTTAATGATATCCCAAAATGTGTTCCGTGGACCCTGATCGGTGCTCATTGACCACTTCCAACCTCGGGTATCACCATAAGAATCACTGCAATAGATCATCTTTCTTATGTAAATTAGCTAAACCAAATTCTAGACGCCGGCAAATAATATTTACAAAATAATTCAAGTAGAAGACGGAAACGCGAGAAGCAACAGGTTTGATGTGTATTGCCAATTAAAACTTAGCGACAGCGATTAAGTGAAGTCGGCAGAGTAATTTGGTGTTGGGGATAATTAACAGCTGGGATTAGAGTGGGGGTGTTCACTGCGAGTGTTTAGAAAAATGTCAAAGGGTAGATTGTATGTTGCGGCGAAATTTAGTGAGCCTTGGTGGTACCACAACCTTTTTATTATTTACTAAAGGGCTCCACCAACTGCTCGCTTCGCTAGCCAACCCCCGCGGTGACTCGCGTCGAAGCAAATGTTAACAGATTATTTTATAAAATAGGCTACTATTAAATTCTATTATGTCTTATTTATTTTTAATTAAGATGTAACATAGTGATTTCTTATTTTTAAGCCCTTAATTTATCAAGAGTTTATTCTTTAGCTTTAAGTAAAGTATAACAATAAAAAAAAATTATAATGGTTTTTACTTCATTTTCACCCCTTAGCAGCTCACGACAAAATGTAAATCTATAATATTTTTACTTTCTCCCCCTATACCATAGTATATGGAGAAAGTATTGTATTCGTCAAAATTTTCGAGTTTGAGTTTTTGGTGGAAATATCCGTTTTGGGCCCCCCTGAACCTAAAAAAGTGGTTTTCGGAGTGATGTCTGTGTGTGTGTCTGTATGTGGGTCTGTGTGGATGTTATCAGACCTAGAGCCTAAACCAGTCGTCCGATTTTGATGAAATTTGGTATAGAGGTACTAATCCACGGTATCTCCAGGCGTTTTTTTAATTTTTGTGAATTTTTTATTTTTAAGGGTAATTTTTCCATAAAAACCCTTAAAATAACGGAAAAATCAACTTTTCTCAAAAACGGCTCTAACGATTTTTATTAAAATTTTATAGTTTATTAGGGACCTAAAGTACTATAAACTGTAAAATTTTAATCAAAATCGTTCGAGCCGTTTTTGAGAAAAGTTGGTTTTTCTGTTATTTTATGGATTTTTATGGGAAAACAACTTTAATACAAAATCACCTCTCCTACCCCACCCTACAAGTCACCGTGAATCTGTTTAATAATTTAAATATGTTTGTGAGAAAGTATGTGCCAGTTCCTGGTACCGTTTATTTTCTATGTATGTTGAAAGAAATAAATGTACACATTTTCAGCTCACTAACTTTAAGGAAAATATAACAATAACTTTGTATTGTTTTAATAGTACTTAAGTTTCACATTTTCACCCCTTAGCAGCAAGCGACAAAATTCAAATATATTCAAAATTCAAATATACTTTTTCTACGTATATTGTAAGAAGTAAATCTACAAAATTTCAGCCTTCTACCATTAAGGAAAGTATAAAAATTAGTATTTATTGTTTTAGGGGCTGCTTCAACACTTAAATCAAAACTAATTCCAGCCTATGTTACTTAGAGATAGTGTAGCTTTTTATTAGTAAAACTATTTTTTTCAATCGGTTTAGTGGTTCCAGAGATTAATTTGAATTGTTTTAGGGGTTGTTATCGCATTTTCACCCCTTAGCAGCCCGCGACAAAATGCAAATATAGTTTAATTTTTCTATGTATTTTGTAAGAAGTAAATGTACAAAATTTCAGCCTTCTACCTTTAACGAAAGTATAAAAATTATTAGTTATTGTTTTAGGAGTTGTTTCAACCCTTAAATCAAAACTAATTTTAGCCTATGTTACTTTAGGATAGTATAGCTTTTTTTTAGTAGAGCTATTTTTTTCAGTGGATTTACTGGTTCCAGAGATTAATTTGTATTGTTTTAGGGGTTATCACATTTTCACCCCTTAGCAGCACGCGACAAAATGCATATCTAGTTTACTTTTTCTATGTATATTGTAAGAAGTAAATGCATAAAATTTCAGCCTTCTACCTTTAATGGAAAGTATAACAAATAATATTTATTGTTTTAGGGGTTCCTTCAACAATTAAATCAAAATTAACTAGCCTATGTTACTCGGGATAGTGTAACTTTTTATTAGTAAAACTATGTTTTCAATCGGTTCAGTAGTTTTAGAGATTACCCCCTACATAAAAACAAACCAATTTGACCTCTTTATATTAGTATAGATAAGTTTGTGATAATAGTATGTGGTATATTATATTACCTGTGCCTTCAATTTAGAAATTTAATAATTGACTAATTTCAAAACGGTAATTTAACATTGGAAACGACATAGTTTTCCCAAATAATTAATACGGGCGTTTTATTCAATCATGGTGACCTGTTGTGAACAGGAGTTCAGAGGAAAGGCCAAGCTATTGGTCGCATTCCAGCCCAGTTTCACATAGCAGATGCCTTCACATAATCAATTAACGTTTCTGTCAGCACCTCCGATATTCCACAAAGCCACCCTCTTAGCGTGCTTCCGATACATGATCCCAAGAATCTATAGAATTCAGTCCGGATAGCTTTCGTATAGAATGCGATACGACATTCACGTAGCTAATTTATTTATGCCGCGCTATAGGTCAAGTATAATGGGTGTTGGTAGTTTTTAGCGAATTTAAATGGGAAACATGAGCTATTGCGAACTCTTACGGTGAGACATAAGGTCGGGAGTACTAAATGAACACCGGTTATGGTCCCTGACACGTTTTCGGGTGTTCTATACAGAGTGCCCCATAAGTAAACAGCCAAACTTCGGGCAATGGTTCTAAAGGTCAAAACAAGAAAAAAAGTTCATACAAACATAGGCCCGAAAAACTTCGTTTTCCACATATCCGCCATTTTGTTATTTGTACAAAATAATTCATATCTAGAGAACGGTTTGACTGATTGAGTTCAAACTTAGCATGAAGTTTAACCTAACAATGATATATCTCAAGAAAAATAAGCCATTAAATTCAATCATGCGTTTCAAAATAGGGTTAAGGGGGCACTCCACCTTAATATTGATAAAAATGAAAAAAAATTACAATAATATTTTTTCACCTAGTTTTGTTCCCTGTGATTTTCTGAACAATTTTATATATAATAAGTATAGATAATATGTTTATAATTATTTTATTTTATCTAAAAACGAAACACGTACATGTATGTTCTCCAAATAACTGAGTCTTTTTCTAGGCTGTTTTCCGAAAGTTTTGTTTCTCACGTTTTCATTTACTGTGGCAAACATAACTCAAGTTGTATTTGAGATAGCCTCATATTTTTATTTTTATTTTAAAGAGGACATTTCATTGTACAACCTGTAGTATGGATTTACATTAGTTCCTATAATAAAGATTTTAAGAAATGATTAAAAAAAGATTTTAATAAAAACATTAAATAAAATATTTTTTACAAAGATATTTTATATAATTTAATATCCATACTACAGGTTGTAGAATGGAATGCCCTCTTCAAAATAAAAAATAAAAAATGAGGCTATCTCAAATACAACTTGAGTTATGTTTGCCACAGTGAAGCCCAGTTAAATCCGTAAAAGTTAACCCTCCCGGGGAGGAGTGGGTGGGAGGCCAAAACTTGTGGAAAACTCACTATAACCAACACTCATATTATAAAACATAAAATAATTAGGTTTGCTTTCAAAATAAAGAATTTTTTTTAAAGGTGGAGTGCCCCCTTAAGATAGAGACCTCTAATTTGTGCGCCTTCTTCATTTATCAAGCCCTTTAGAATAACTTATCACTTGAAGGGTGTTTGTATTTAAGATTTTTCAATTACCCTCCCAACCCCCATTTTGGGGTAAGGGGTGAAATGGGTCGGTTACGGTAAAATTCGTCTTCCTTTGTCATATAAAGATATCCGGAAGCTCAATTATTTATTTCTACTCGTTCCAAAGTAAAGGGGGGAATTTTTTGGACACCCGGTATAACTTCAATTGAACTTCCTTTTGTTGTTAATTTGTTAAGTTAATAACGTGCGTCCCTGTAAAGTGTGAAGTGTTTGAGTTTATTGCAAAATTTCAAGAAGTTAGAGTGTACGATATTTGCACGGTGTTGTAGCTTTTTAATAGCATTAATGCAATTTTGGAGGCAATAAAGTGACTTCAATATTAAGACTAGTGGAATGTATTAACCCAGCAAGGTAACATGTGGGCAAAGTACTGGTAATTAGTTTTTAATTGTAGTATTTATTTAACGAATGCCGTTTATGCACGTATTTGTGCCCGGCTGAGGTGTATATGTTTGTGATGTGTGAGAAGCGGTGTGAGTATTATTGGCCGGCCTTAAGATGATGCCTGTGGCAGCGAAACATGTAACCACTACTCCAGGGGAAAAAAGTACTACTATTGTCTTCAAATAATTTATGTTAATTAAATATTAATGGATTCAGAATTACACCGCCTACTATATCAGGTGTCTTAAAAGTCCCACCCTCCCTCTTTAACTTTTGTGTTTGTTAAAACAAACAAATATCCTTTGGGTACCAAAACCAACTTCGCCCAAAGTATCTTTTGAAGCAATCGGAAATTTTGAGTGTCCCCTAAAAATGGGGGATTTTGGGGGCAACTCAAAATTTTTAAATGGGAAGTACGGTCATGTGATACCTCATTTTAAAGGTCTATTTAATACTAAGAAAATGACATAAAGAAAATAAAAATCTTACCACCTAAAACTAAATGGCGGCCCTAAACGTGTCGAAATAAATCGATATAAAGTTGCTAATATCTCGGAAAGGAAGTGTTTTTAGAAAAAACTTCAAGAGATAAAAATGTTTATTTCAAAGAGCTTGAAATAAATTATTGCTTCCAAATCGATTTCGTAAATTTTAAGTCGACTCCTACATCTTGCAAAATTAAAAAAAAAAATTCACGAATTCAATTTGAAAGCAATTTTTTAGGTCAACCACTTTGAAATAAACATTTTTTGTCTCTTGAAATGTTTCCTAAAAACTCTTCCTTTTCGAGATATTAGCAACTTTATGTCGATTTATTTCAACACGTTTAGGGCCGCCATTTTGTTTTAAATGGTCCGATTTTTATTTTCATTATGTCAATTTCCTACTCTTAAATATATACCTTTAAAATGAGGTATCACATAACCATACTTCCCATTTAAACATTTTGAGTTGCCCCCAAAATCCCCCATTTTTAGTGGACACTCAAAATTTCCGATTGCTTCAAAAGATACTTTGGGCTAAGTTAATATCGTTCCCCAAAGGATATTTGTTTGTTTTAACAAACACAAAAGGTAAAGAGGGGGGGGGACTTTTAAGACACCTGGTATAAGGTCGAACGTCAAACGAAAATATTGCTACTTGCTAACTTGAACTAAGTGATAAACCAAAAGTGGGGTGTCAGTAAAGCCAGAACTTATAAGAAGTGCGACGCCCATGTTAAAGATTCGGCCTAGTTTTATTTGAATCTGACAAGCTTACCGCGGCAGCCGCTATGTAACGAGAGCTCTACTGTCGTCGGTATGGCAAGTGTGAGTGAGGCGGAGAATAAGCAGTCATTAGCCTCACTCACACCTGAGAGTAGGATTTATGAGTCACAGACTGATGGACATTTTCAGCCAGCGCTGCCTAACGGCTGGAGCGCTAAGCTCGATTATAGGTTCTGTATTCACAGGTAAAGCGTTCCATATCTGGCTACAGGTCTCTGCGTTGACCGAGAAGGTTACCTTCCTTAACACACGTTTAGCCAGTTAGGCATAGCGTGTACTCCAACTCTCTGTTACTCAATCAAATGAGTTTGATAGAGAATAAAACTTTCAGTTTCAAAAAGTAAAGTTAGCCTGAAAGAACTTTGGAAATATCCTTATTTTTAACACGGGTACGACAGTTGCGAGTGCACTGCGCATGCGTAGGCTGGTGTTCACACGATCTGGCTAGCCGTGGAATATCATAATACTAAATCATATAACATTGCAGCAACCCTGTAGAGCGTACATTATACCCTTCTACGCCTACCCTAGTGGGCAAATTAATTTCACAATCGATTGAGTCAGGAATGTGCACGATTAGTCGATTAGTTTGATACTGAAATTCATCCAACGGAGCTGATTTTTGTAATCGAACTTTTTCACTAACACAGTTTTGGTGTAATGACAGATTTTTTAAACAACTACTACCAATAAAACTTTTAACTAACTTTATAAGTCTAACAAAACTTTATATATAGTGCTTGAATTTAAATTATTTATGAACCAAACGTCACATATTAAACAAAGAATTGTTCATAAAAAATTTCTAGTTTTAATAACTTCTAATTTTGATTTTTGTTTATGCATTTTTACAAAATTTAAAATCAACTTAAATTGTTCATTACATTTGTAGGTTATTTTTTAATGTTTTTATGTTTTCATGATTAGATATATGTTTGGATATTGGTGGAGAACACCTATGTAATGTTATATTACATAAATGAAAATGGCATAACTATGTACATATTTTGACTATTTTAATAAATTGTAAATACCTACTATTTACTAATGGGACCACCCATTATTTATAGTATTGTCCTTGAAATGGCTATAGATCATATAAACTTGTTGAGTCTGTTGGTTTTGGCAATAAGAAAAGACAATACATAAGGGCCAAGATTCCATTAAACTACATATTCTATAAATAAAATGTTAGGCAATCCTAAAGATAAAATTCAGGAACAGGACAAATCCGGTATAAATCATGAAACAAATCTGAAGAAATATATCGATAAAACCAAAACAACCTTAAAGAGCTAAAAAATGCTTTTAATGTTGTAAAAAGGCCTTATAAAAACTTATATGGCTAAGTATTGTTCAGATGAAAATCGTCATTTTAAGTACATCACTGTGTATTGTTAAACAAAATATTGTTTTGTTTTACGTTTAATAATGTAAATAATGATTTAAGAGACATACAAATTCATTATTATATACGATAAAGATATAAGATTATTTTATCTTTTATTATATGTAAGATACTCCGTTTTTGTATACTTATATTCTTCAAATATATTTCCCAAAATACCTTCCTATACTACGAAATCAATACTCCAGTAATTGCCTGCAAAGCCCAGATCCTTTGATCCTGATTGAATAATTGATTTACACAAATGCCACCATTACACTTCTGTCATATTGCAAAGTTGTAAATATTTTATCAGCAAGTTGGTAGACATGGATATTGTACTGTGGAAAAAACAATTCGTTGTCGGTCAGTGTTCTGTTTGGAAAATAAATTGTAGTGAAAATAATGAAAAGCAAAACTCATACACTCACAAAAGTTAATTGTGTTTAAATTTTCAATTATTATTATTGTTAAAACTGGTAAGCTCCTTGAAAAATCACAGGCAGATTAATTAGATACACACCAGGAAAACGTAATTTAAAAAGATACTGTTTAAAACAACAAACTTTATCTACAGTCGATTCACCGTGCAGTACTGGTCTACGGGAGAATTGACATGCTACTACCTTCACAGGGAACATAACGCTTATTGTCATGCGGGTTGCGTCAACTGGCCGAGCGTTGCATGGGAGTTGATGTTTTTTAGTTGGCTATTATTGTCGCTGAGACTGTCGTATGGATAACATGGGCGCTCTGTACTGCACGGTGAACGTGAAATCGAGTGTAGGCCTATCTAACTGTGCTGTGGGGATTTTTAACTCACTGAATGTGTACAATTATAAGTATTGTATTACACTTATTATTGAAATTTAATACCTTTTTAGCAGTAATAAGGTATTGAATTTAAAGTGCGTACTCACGTTGGAAAATTTGTAAGTACTAGCTGACCCGTGCGAAGCATTCGCATTCTAACTTACTTAAATCCCACTTAATTAAAGTACACACCGAATATTTAGTATCGTATGGTGCGTATTTAGTGCGTCATGGGCATAGGTGAGGGTTGAAGTAAAGAATAGATGTGTAACCACGCTTACAATTAATTAAAAATAGCAATGTAGTGGCGTAACGGCAGCTCTCCAGCTGGGTATTGTTATCATCAGTTTTGCCAACGCCAGGAAAATATCCCTACAACTTACTTGATATTACATCACTGTTACTTTCGGATTCTTTATTATTATTTTTTTTTTCGTATAATTGTATTTTGCACATTTTTCCGATGCAGCGGTTAAGAAAAGCTTTAAAATGATGCCTCATTCATGTAATTTGATGATGTATTAAGGAAGTTATGGCGTACCGACAAAAAATGGCCTTGAGAAATAATATATGTGATTTTCAAACTGTTATATAACTAATGTAAGCAATATGGTATGTTTTGTAGTTAGAGTTATCCATAGGAAAGATTTCAGTGGCTCTTATGAAGAGACCTAAGGTCGGGAGTAAGTATTAAATGAGCTCCGATCATAGTCTCCAGATCACGTTTTAGGATGCCGTTAAAATTTGTATAAATAAATGTATATATAGAATCGCATCGTTCGTCCGATTAGGTTCAAATTTGGTTCATACGTCAGTTTTCCAGTTGGCTCGGAGCAGTTGGTTGGCAAAACAAATTTAAAAAAATCGGTAGCACGTTTTTCGACCGGTAAGATAATGATAACAATTTCTGTTTAACATTTACTTAAATCAACCGGTAACAAAAACTTGTCTAACAATTGCATACTAAATAAAACTGTCCGACCACATATCGCACGCTTTAACTGTGACATTTGTCAACATTTACATTAAACGCCTGCCCCCTTGCTCAGCTGTTAATTCCCCGTCACCAAATTACTCTGCCGACTTCGCTTAATTGCTGTCGCTAAGTTTTAATTGGCAATACAACTCAAACCTGTTGCTCCTTACACTTCAGTCTATTTTATAAGTCGTAAAAAAATCTCAAATATTAAAGTTGGAGTGTGGTGATATATTCTTACAATTACATATTCTTAATGAACAAAATATTTCAGATTTTTAACATACGCGCTGGAATAAAAACCACAACTTTTACTTTCTCACTATACTACGGTATACTGATCGAAAAAAATCGATGTTGAGATTTTTGTGAACATATCCGTTTTGGGACCCCCTGAGTCCAAAAAGTGTTTTTTACAAAATGTATGTCTGTATGTATACAAAGCTAGAGAGAAAACTATTCGATCGATTTCGAACAAATTTTCACCTGACATGTCAATTAGGCCTACATAGATGCACGAAAAAGGTTTTGAAAATTTTTGAAAAAACAACCCCCTTTTTGGCCAAAAACCCCAGAAAAAATCAGTTATAATTTCTTTAATAAAAAAATGGCTATAACAATTTTGATAAAATTTGGCTTATTTGTAACCCTTAATGTATCCTCCCCATATGCAAAAAAATCGCATCTTTCTAAAATTTCTCGTTTAGCCAATAATAACATTAATAACTGAGTTTTGGGTTTTTTTTCAAAACCTTTTTTCGTGCGTCTATACAGACCTAATTGACATGATTGGTGCAAATTTGTTCGAAATCGATTGAATAGTTTTCTCTCTAGCCAATAATAATAATATTTATTAGTTAATCTCCTACTTTAATATCACATCTCCTACCCCTCCCACAATAATTATGAAGTCAAATTGAATCTGTTTAGTAATTTAAATATGTTTGTGAGAAAGTATGTGCCAGTTCATGGTACCAATTATTTTTACTTTCTTACTATACTATCGTGTAGAGAAAGTATAGTGATCGCAAAAATATCTATGTTGAGTTTTTTGGAAATATCCATATTGAGATTCCCTTAGTCGAAAAAAGTGCTTTTTACAAAATGTCAGTCTATATGTCTGTCTATATTTATGTCTGTCTGTCTGTCTGTCTGTATGTCTGTAAGCCTGTATGTATACAAAGCTAGACAGAAAACTATTCAATCGATTTCGAACAAATTTGCACCAAACATGGTAAATTACTCTTGTATAGATGCACGAAAAATGTTTTGAAAAACAACTGCCTTTTTTCCAAAAACAGTGTTAATATTTTTTTATAAATAACGGCTGTAACGATTTTGATAAAATTTTGCTTATTTGTAGCCCTTAATGTACCCTACCATAAACAAAAAACGCATCTTTCTAAAAATTCTCGTTTAGCTAATAATAATATTAACTGATTTTTGGAGGTTTTTGGCAAAGAAGGGGTTTGTTTTTCAAAATGTTTCAAAACCTTTTTCGTGCGTCTATACAGACCTAATTGACGTGTTTGGTGCAAATTTGTTCGAAATCGATCGATTAGTTTTCTCTCTAGATATTAATAATAATATTTATTATTTAATCTTCTACTTTAATAAATCACCTCTAATACAATTATGAAGTCACAGTGAATCTGTTTAATAATTTAAATATGTTTGTAAGAAAATATGTGATAGTTTCTGGTACCATTTATTAGAAAAGTGATGAAAGTGTTTATTATTGGTTGCGTTGTTTATTCCATGTCCGACGGTAACTTCTTTCATATATACATATAATTGTAATTACCATCGGTGTGCTCTCACTTTTCATGTCCACAAATCTAGTTAATATTATATTCACTTCTAAATAACCGAAAAGTCGAATGTATGCCCATTCCAAGGTCAAAACCAGAGCGACTGCGTCCAGCTGATTGTATTACGTAGTGCATGCAGTTTACTGAAAGCGGGACTGTATTATCAGTTTGTAAATACTGACATGTGGGACAATAGAATCAATCGACGTGTGTTTTTAGCCCATGAGGAAAACAATACGAGTTTGTACAACTGCATCACGGGCGGGATCGATGGGATTTTAATAGGGTCCATTAGACGTGCAGGAAAACTGAAATGTATAGTAGTTCCTAGAAGTGCAATAGAAATATTATTGTTTGCCTTGTTTAATACGTTTGAATTATTTCGGGTTTTAGAGCTGTTTCACTGTATTTAATTTTCAGTAAGAAATTATATTCTGTTTGAAAGTAAATATTAGCTGTCGAACAAGTGTTCACACGTACTGCGAAAAAGTCTATCCTACCTAAACTGTGTACAACTGTTTGCCTGCCTGTCACAGTTGATTAGAACGGGTATTGGTATTACTTTGACATTTTTGACGATTATTAAACATGACAATCCGCAATTATTATATAACTCGTATTAAAAATATACTGGATTGTGAATTTTTGTAGCGGAAAAATTACGTACGCAAAACAGCAATAGTATAATGTTAGGTATCGTATAAAAGGCTTACAAGATTACTTTAATTAACCTGAAATGGATTTCTTAAATAACTGGTATAACTATTATTAAGAAATAACAGATACTTTCTACAAAAGATGTAGAATTGAAAAGAGCATATTCACTGAAAAGGGCTTCCATTAACCTTTAAAAGTTTTGAAAATCGTGTTTCAAGCATTTCAAGATTGTATAGTTCGAAGCGTTTTTTTCTTCAAAACATTATATCTGACAAACCATAAACCAAAATGAAACGAATGCTTCACATATTTAAACACAAATTTCCATATTTTCATTTTATTTTTTTACTAAGATATCTCTTATTAATAATTATATGAACTTACCGTCTGCAATATTCTTGTATTATCGTCGTTCAAACGACGGCCGTTTCGGCTATTCAGCCATTTTCAAGTAGTTCAGGTTTCCCTTCGTCAATCACAAACACTTAATACATAGTTAAATATAAACAAAAAACATTTACACGCACTTAACATTAACGAAAGGAAACTACTTGAAAATGGCTGAATAGCCGAAACGGCCGTAGGTAAACGACGATAGTACAAGAATATTGCAGACGGTAAATTCATATACTTATTAATATATTATCAATATTCGGAATGGTGATTAACAAACATTATATCTCTTTTGAATTCCAAGATATAAGCCAGAGAAAATAGGCTATTTTCGAAATTAAGGAGATCGTACAGTGCCTTGACACACCAACAACATTTTTCAAACATATTAATTACAGTGGCCGATATGGGGTTTTAAGTAAAACTGTTACTCAATGTAAACATTTTTTAAACTCTGTTCAAATAAGTTATTAAATTAATTCTGTATTATACCGGGTGTCCCGGAAGTCCGATTACGGCAAAATATTCTGCAAACAAGCAATGTTATTCTTCAGAACATAATCAAATTATATGAACGCGAAACAAATTTGTTGAAATCCGCAAACTTGTAATCCGCCATCTTGAATGTAACTTTTAAATACGAAGGGGGTCTTGTGATTCATCATTGTAATGTAAAATTTAACTTAGGGCCCTAAGGGCCCTAGAGGAAGCTACATTCATTCTAATCCGTTGAGTAGTTTTTGAGAAATCGTGATGAGTCAGTGAGTGGTATTTGGTTTATAAATATATGGATTTCCAACAATTAAAACTACTGAGGCCTAAAAGTCTTAACAGCACCTCATAACTCAGATCTAAACTACCAAATGTATGATTTGGTAAAAATAAAAACTTACACTATTGAGTTATTTTGTAATGATTGTTGTTTGAGAATGGATAATGATTGTTGTTTTTAAATGGTATTTATTTAAATTATGTTTTCCTTGTGCGTTTTTAATTATTCTGATTTTTCACGGGGGCTTACTAGTAAATCATATAACATTCCATCTATCCTTTGCAGTGAACATTACACCCTTTACCCTCCTGCGCCTATTCCGGTGGGCAAATAATTTTATAATCGATTTCATCAGGAATGTGAACGATAGATCGTTTAGTTTGTTGCGTAAATTCATCGATAAAGCATATTTCTATATTGCAAAATATTCAGCTAACATTAAACGTGTGCTGTGTTAAACAGATGGCGCTGATAGAGCCGATTTTTGCTTCTCCAATGACATTACTTTGTTTAAAACTTGATGAGCTGCAACACATCAAATATAAACCATGTTACGTAATATTTCTCACCATAGTAGTAATTAAAGGAAATTTAAGGATACAATGAACTTACCATACCTTAAAAATGGTTTAGGGTTAAAAATAAAATATAAAGTTCAATAAACCTTATACATGGAAAAGGGTCCCAAAAGCAACCATCACAAAGTTTTACAAAAACCAACTAAACACCCGAGTTTATGTACGGACGTACGTACGCGCATGCGTTTAGTCCTGTACAAAACTATCATTTTAAAGACTTCAGTTATGTTATTGAGCAGCTGTGAAAAATAAACCCCACTTCAGATATATAACAGCTGATTTCACTCATCATCTATAATAGGACAACTTTAAACAAAACCTAACCTATTTTTCGTTTGCAGTTTAGTTCAGAGGCGGATACAGGATTTCATTTTTGGAGGGGTCATAAGAAGTCGAAAACAACATTACCAATAATTTAACAACAACGGGTTTGGGGAATTAAAAAATATGTATAAACTCTATGGAATAGTTGTTTTAATGCATTTGTAGGCCATAAATATTTCTTGAAAGAGCAAGAGATTCTTGCAGATTAAAGAATAAAATAAACCCTAATTATTAAAGAGTTAACAGGAACGGTACTAAAATCATAACTCCACAACACGATCATTAAATCCACTTTTATTCACTAAATTTAAAACAACGTAACACAAGCTCTCACTTATTGAAGTCTTACAACTCCATACAGCGTTAAACAAAAATAACAATTTGGACTTTTTGGGTTGTACGTTGATTTTATGCAAGGATCACGTTACTTCCAACGAAACATTTGTAGAGAATTAAAAAAACCGACAAAATAGTTGTTGAAAACCTCTATCGGACAATTTCTCACTGAGAAAAGTAGGAAAACTCTTAAAAATTACTATTTTTCAAAAGTGCATATCTTTGTTAATTTACAATATTTAGGGCAGATCTTTTAGAAAATCTTTGTTTAGTATGTGTACTTCAGACAGGCGGAAGATGAAATTTGTCGCATTAATAGTTTTTGCACAATTGCAGTATAAACAATTTAGGCTATTATCTTGCTTAATGCGGAGGAAAAGAGAACGAAAATGCCCGCATAAGGCTGCTGTTTCCGTCACTACCGCCTTCTGGCAAATTTACTATCGGCGTCGGCCGCAAATTTACGCGTTTCGCCCTATGTTCTGAAGCATTTTTATTATACTTTATCAATCTTATAAAAAAATGGCAGGTATACGAATTATCGATTTTAATGTCTACTTAAATTGGGCCACTCAGGTTAATTGGGCGCATCATGCAAGATAATGGCTTACATTGTTTATACTGCAATTGTGCAAAAACTATTAATGCGACAAATTTCATCTTCTTCCTGTTTGAAGAACACGTAATAAACAATCATTTTCTTAAAAAATCTGCCCTTAATATTGTAAACTAACAAAGATATGGACTTTTAAAAAATTGTATTTTTTAAGCGTTTTTCCTAATTTTTTCATTGGAAAATGGTCCAATCAAGGTCTATAAAAAACTATTTGTAGGTTTTTTGGAAGTATCGTGATTCTTTCATCATTTTTATAATATTAACAAAAAACCCAAAAAGTCCTAATGTATTGTAATTTTTGTTTATACAAAATGCGCAAAAGCTCCTTGCCTGACAGTTTTTGTTGTGCTACCCTTAAAGTCACTGTTGATGTCGCTTGCTGTTAAATTCAATAACAAAATTAGACTTCTTTTTGCTCCAATGGCTGGGATAAATGCGCTAAGACAATCGGTGCAATGGTACATATTTCACATACAAGACCTATAGCTGTAGCCCATGAACAGTAAATCAGCAAATCAGGTTTTCCTTACATCAAACGAAAATATAGAATTTACACTATAATCCATATAAACATCAATGTACAAGTATATCGATTTGCTTGTATACAAAATATTGCTCATTGGTTGAAAAACTGTAAAATCTTAAGGGTTTACAGAAAACTTCATATCTAAAAAAATATAAGAGTTACGAAT
>JAGFPH010004885.1:49891-73954 GCA_018207615.1 Philaenus spumarius | reverse complement strand
TTCATGCCAAGTTTGAACTCAATCAGTCAAACCGTTCTCTAGATATGAATTATTTTGTACAAAAAACAAAATGGCGGATATCTGGAAAACGAAGCGTTTTCGGACCTATGTTTATAGGAACTTTTTTCATTATTTTCACCAGTAGAACACGTCCTGCAATTCTTTCCGTTTCTTCCTGATGCACCCTGTATATATAGATTTCTCAAAGGTGTTTTTTTTGTTGCTAAACGATATCGCCCTTAATTCTTCATCAAAATGAAGTATTCAAGCATCATTTTAAAGCTTATGTTCTTCCATATTGACGAAAAATAGACAAACACATTAAAATTCATAGTTTCGTTACAAAAATGTATTAAAAACTTTTATGTTATACTTCATATGATTTTTAATAAAAGGCGCCATCTACTAACAATCTTTTTAATTAAAATGACAACTGTTGGTTAAATTGTTTACATTCTATATATGCAAGTATAATTTATCACACAGATCAATTAATTTATACTAACATAAGTAAATAAACGTAATTTACTTAATTAAATCAATGTACTAATTCAGGTAAGTACTCCTAACTTGTGAAATATTCACACGGGTCAGCTAGTTTTATTTGTATAGTAAAATTTATTTGATTATTTTATTTGAATTGCATTTTTTTGTTTCAATAATAAATTAACCCAACACGCGTATTCTTAAACGTTTCAGTCACAAAGTTTTTGAAAAGTTGAATTACGTTCAAAATTAAACAATTAAAACTTACACACTTAATTGACTTTTAATTTAAAACAAGAAGCGTTTGAAGTCATTATTTCTGAAAAACAAATATGCTAAGATAATTAAACTCGGGGGGATGATCTCGAAGGGGTGCTTTGATTAATTGGTTTGCCCGATAAGATTTTTGAGTTAGTAGCTTGTGTAATTATTTTTTTATATCTTGTAAGAAATACAAGTGAAATGTTGCTTTCTTAGCAATATTATTAAGCAGAATGAATTAATTACATGGTTATTAAAATTTATTGTTCATATTAAAAACCTATTTTTTTCGTTCCTTCGTTACAATTTAATTTTGAAAACCTTTGGATATTTAATTCATATACCGGGTGTACCATAAAGGCCCCCCTCTTTAATTTTTGAAGGACTTTACATTTTCAAACAATCTTTGGTAAATTTTACTAACATAAGTCAAAGTACTTTTTAATGTGGTTTAGGGTTTCAACCCTTACCCCTAAATAGGGGTTGCTGGGGGTAGTTTTTTATTTTCAAATAACAACCCCTACCAAGTTGTATATAATTTTAAAGAGGGTAAAAAAAGGAAATGAATGCCGCACACTAGACCGCTCTATGATTCCTTGAACTAAAATTATGGTAAAAAATCTATCACCGGAATTAAACTGTTGAACTATCCCCGCTAAAAATAACAACAAACTCTAAAATTTAACAACTAAGCTCTAAAATGACCGTTGTTAGGAAAAAATTTCAGTGTCCTTAGCTTAAGTCGTACACTGTTATTTTGTTATTCTGGAAACTTATATTGTTGGGCAGAAGCAATCTTCTGATTTTTTAGAATCCTTTATTTGGATTTTTGGAATCCTTACTGGTTACTGCCCGGCCAAAGACCACCTAAATAATAAAATAAAATTGGGTGTGCTTAAGACCAAACGTTGTAAGTGATAACTTCTATGACCGATTTATATTTTCATCAGTATTAATATTAGAGGAAAATAAAGGTCAACAAATTACACAAGTCCAATATATTGTCAAAAAATATTATACCACATTTTGAAATTGCATAATTATAATATTATAATATAAAATATAGTAACTATAATTTATTATGTATCGTCTATTCCCTCTCCACGCGCTTACTTGTCTATATACTATTAGCTGACAGGACAATGTTGGCTATTTCAATAATATGGTTACCTACAGAAAATGTTGCATCTTAAAGTATTTTAGCTGATTCTGTGTTTACTTTGAGACAGTGTTTTTTTACCGCTTCCCTTTTTACTTTTACGCGATTTGTATTAGAAAAACGATTTCGTATTTTTTCCCTCGTTTTTTGGTATTTGTTCTGGATGCTACCGAACTGCATCAGATGATGATGTACACTGTTCTCATAGGATCCGAAGTTGAGAAATTTGGAGATTGTCTGAAACCTGGGATTGGGAAGCTGACTGTATTTCTTCCACACTAATATCCATTGAGTGGTTGGTGTGTGAGGAATGAGAACATCAAAGTGGCCTCTCGTCAGTTCCCCAGTAAACCTTAGCCTCCTTACTCCCTCAATCGGTTCGCCAAAACTCTCCCACAACAAATAACCATCTCTGTACACCTGAAAATCATAAAAAATATTTCGGTTGCTGCTTGAATTTCACAGAAGGTTCCAAAAGTTACCGGTTTGCTCATATCCGCGATATATCTTTTATTGTTGAATAAATATCTCCTGTTACTTTTAAAGTGTATGAACCTGCGCCAATTGTTTGAAACATGACTGACAACTCTGGTCCTCACCTCAAACCCCAGTGACTCGTGTCGTGAACAATTAAAGCCGAAGAGTAGAATAGGCATTGGCCATTTGGCCTAGAAGAAAGTACTCGGTCAGTAATAGATACTCCATTAACGTGTATGACCTCCATTGTCGTAATATGAAACTAAATTTGAAGCTAAACTGAAGCTAAATAAGTGAGTAATAATAAGTTACAGTAAAATAAAACAATGTAAAATATTACTTTTTCAAAATGTACAAAATGTAAATTTTGTCTAAACTTACTTCAATCTTACAAAAATCAATCTTATTTACAAAACTTAAAACGCACAAATATATTAATTATTATAATTATCCCTTACATATTCAATTATTCTTAGAATTCTATGTAGAGTGCTCACACTAATACCTTACTCAAAATCATTAGTCACTAAATAAGTAATGCTTACATTATAATGGTCACTATTTTTCGCATACTTATTATAATATAATACGTTATAATAACGTATTATTTTACACTATGTATCGTCTATTCCCTCTTCACGAGCTTACTTGTGTCTACGCAAAAAGTTTGCGTGACGCGAGATTTAAGAAACATAGTCAAGCGAAAGTGCCTATGGGCCAATAGAAGTTATCATTTAAAAAGAATGGTTCTGATCTTGGAAGACTCCTGCTGCCTATGTCTTCTTCCTGACGCATAATTTGTATTACACATTTTATACGAATATATAGTTTTTCTCATGTACAACAAATTAATCTGCTCGTGGTTTTTCACGGGGACTTACAAGGGTAAACATAATTTTAGATATTGGAACATTTAGTATACAGAAACAATCTACTGTACTTACAGTTTGAGCAGAATCAATTCATAAGAAATCGCACTTACCTGAAAAGAAATACAAAAATAGTGTTACAAACAGCACAAATTTCATCATAACCAAACAATACATTTGTTTTTTAAACTAGCTGTCATATCTTTTGTTGCTGATGTTAGAGTAAGAAAGTTTTTCTACTAAGAAGAGATTTTCTAGAAACCATTAATTTGAATAAAATAAACGTAATTTGATATTAAAAATATGCAGTTAATAAAGTATGTTCAAGAAATATTAAAACAACTTAACGTATCAAATATTTGTATCAAAGCCTTCATCCGTTACACTTGAGCAAATTACAATATTTTAATTTGCAAATTTTATGTTTAAGAAAAATAAAGTTATTTTATAATTTAAAAGATTTTTCTTTGTCTTTATACAGGGTGGTCAGTACCAAGTGTTAAAAACTTCGGGAAATGGTTCTATGGGTAAAAATAAAAATAAAATCAAGTATAATATTTTTTCGAAAAATGCTTCATTTTCCAAATATTCGCCATTTTATTTGTCTTACTAAATAATTAATATGTAGAGAACGGTTTGACCGATTGAGTTCAAACTTGGCATGAAGTTTAACCTAACAATGGTAAATCTTACCAAAATAAACGAATATATGAAATAATGCACTTTAAAATGGCGGCTGTTTGAAAATGTCAAACCTAATTACTCAAAAACCGTACATGTTAACAAAAAATTTCAATATACATTTTTTGTAGCCCTTTTGATTCCCTATCGGATGGTGTATTTTTCAAAACAATCGGATAGAGGATAATAGTTAAAGATAACAGCATATGTGCATACAGTATATTGTTGTGTTTACTGTGTTTGTATAGGAAGTTAATTAAATATAACCTTCCCTTAAAGCTTGGTACAATAATTTCTTACAAGATATATATAAAAAGTAAACAATATTTAAATTTTGTAGTGTACTGATAAGGGGATAAATGTGGTAACAACCCCTAAAACAATACAAATTAATTATTATTCTTCCCATAAAACTAGAGGGCTGGAAATTGGTACATTTTTTCTTAGAAGGTACATTTAAAATGTAAACCATATTTCCATTTTATACTGTAATGCTAAGGGGTGAAATTGTGATAACAACCCCAAAACAATACAAATTAATTATTATACCATAATTAAAGCTAGAGAGCTGGTAATTTGTACATTTATTTCAAAACGTATTTCCATTTTGTAGTGTTCCATCAGCTTCGACTATATTGCAATAACTTGCAGGTTTTTCATTATTTTTTCGGAAAAATTTTCAATATCTGGAAAACGGTGCGTTCTAGAGCATTTTTGATGATGCTCAACCCCTCTTTAGGAACCACCATGTTTGCCAGTTATGGGCTATACAACGGTAAAGTTTATATGCCCCTGGGGGCTATACCCCCCCAAAGTCATATTTTGACTTCTACAATTTGGGTAAAATAATTGAGAGGCGGGACAAAATATGGTTTTTAAAGAAAAAAAAACACGTTATATTCCGTCGCGTCGGCTTCAATTATATTGCAATTATTTGAATATTTTCCATTGTTTTTTTTTTTTTTTTAAATCGTCAATACCTCGAAAACGGTGCTTTTTATAGCATTTTTGACAATTCTCGACCCCTCTTTAAGACCCCATCTTTGGCAGTTATGAGCTATACAACGGTAAAGTGTATATGCACCTGGGGCCTCTACCCACCCATAGTCATATTTTGACTTCTACAAATTGGGTAACATAAGTGAGAGATGGGTCAAAATATATGTTTTTTAATGTAGAAAAAACGCTATATTCCGTCGGCTTCAATTATATTGCAATGCTTTGAAGCTTTTTCATTGTTTTTTCACAAAAATCATTAATATCTCGAAAATGGTAAGTTCTAGAGCATTTTTTTATGATTCCCGATCATTAGTTAGAAAACACCATCTTTGCCAGTTACGGGTTATACAACGGTAAAGTGTATATGCCCCTGGGGGCTCTCGCTCCCAAGTCGAATTTTGACTTCTACAAATTGGGTAAAATAAGTGAGTGACAAGTCAAAACATGTTTTTAATGCAAAAAAACACGTTATTCCGTCAGGGATTTTTGACAATTCTCGACCACTCTTTAAGAGACACGGAAATATACACATTTTTACCTCCATTTGTTACAATTTGTCAACATTTACCATCAGACTGATTGTATTATACTTCTGCTTACACCATGAATTATTCCCGTGCGAAGAACGGGTACAACAGCTAGAATTATGTGTAAACTTTTGAATTTGATGAGTGTTTTGGAGTATAGCAACCATAAAAAGAAAATTTGATAGATATTTTCTATAAGCTGAATCACGGTACTACTGTAATATGTAATTCTTCTACAAATTCTACAAAAAATAACTAAATATTGAGTATTTCTCATAAGTTTCCTGATATAAATAGCTGACGCTGGAATTTTATATAAATCCATGGTAACCTGTTGTGAACAGAATGTCTGAGGGCAAAGCCAAGGTATCGGTCACATTCCAGCCCAGTTTCACATAGTACATGCCTTCACATAATCAATTAACGTTTCTGTCTTCACCTCTGATATTCCACGAAGCCACCCTCTTAGCGTGCCTCCGATACATGATCCCAAACATCTATAGAATGTAGTCCCGGTACCCTAGTATAGAATGCAGTACTCGCTTTATACGATTAATTGGTTTATTGGATATTTTGAGACACTGTATTGGGTGTTAGTAGCCTTTAATTTTTGTGAGTAATAAAATACTGAATAATTAAATTATGTTTTTACTAGTAAACCCCCGTGAAAAATCACAGGCGGATTAATTAGATACACATAAGGAATACATCATTTATACAAAATACTATTTAAAAACAACACACTTTATCTAGGCCTGCCTAACTATGCTGACAGGGATTTTTAACTTGGTAAATGTGTAAAATTATAAGGATTATGAAACTGTATGAATATTTGTTTTAAAAAATTAATTAATTTATATTATTATATATTTAATGAAAGATAAAAATATTATTTTTAATGGCTTTTTATTTCATATTGATAGATCAAATGATATAGAAGTTATTAATATTACAAGACTTATCTATACTAATATTATAAAGAGGTAAAGGTTTTTGTTTGTTTGTTTGTTTGTTTGTATGTAGGGGGTAATCTCTGGAACTGCCGAACAGATTGAAACAATTTTTACTAATAAAAAGATACAGTATCCCTGAGTAACATAGGCTATAATTCATTTCGATAAAACCCTTTTTATTTCAATATTTGTAAATTTAGTCGGAAAAAAATTCGTATTTTAGGTCTAGACTGATAAACAAACACAATCATGTATTTACATTTATTGCCATAGCAACCAATTGAATAAAATAACAGATAATGTAGCTATTTGCTCCAATATTTCCATTAACAGCTGATTTAAAAATTTGAAGCAATTATTTTTGTATTTCTAGCTTTTAGGTTAGGGTTTTTTAAAGTGTAGACCTGAGCCTAGCTGGTTCTTTTAACCATTATTTAAACTACTGTTATGAAGTAAACGAAATAATTTGATTTGAACATTTAACATTATTTCTCCATCTTAGCTTTGGGGTTATTATTAATCCTACACTTTTATTATAAAGAAAACATAACATGATAATGTGTGTAGAAGGTTCCAACGGGGTTGGCGGGCGAAGCACGCAGGTGTCTCCCCTGGTATTTATTAAAGTTGTAAACATAACCCCAAAGGTATAATCCATGCTAGGTTTGTGTATTCCAGATGATGGGTGAAATCAGCTGTTTAGATGTAGGAATGTTTCCTAAGCTAAAGGAATAAAATATGTATCTTTTCTTTAAACTTGTATAAAAAAATATGTTTATGATGAAAGGTTGGATTTATATATAGTTTATAACCTCAAAGAAAATATTATAACGTATATTATAGCATACTTTAGTTAATTAGCTCAAGTTGTAAACATAACCTCAAACTATAATATACACTGGGTTTACAGATGATGGGTGAAATCAGCTATTATATTAAAATGATACCCCACGTAACACTAGCTTTTGAAGGAGTTGATTGTATGTAGCTTTCGAAAATATCAGATTTCCTCTCGAACTATCGACTGCGCTTTGCGAGTTTTGCACATTGACCTAGCGGCGTCGGTTTATGGACAGAGTCGCTTCGCTCGCAGCGGACAAACTCGTTTCGTGAGTTTGCATTCCGGTCGTCATCCGATTGTTTTGACAGTTACACAATCCGATATAGCATCAAAAGGGCTACAAAAAAGATATCATGACAGTTTTTGTTAAAATGTACGGTTTTTGAGTAATTTAGGTTTGAAATATTCAAACAGAAGCCATTTTGAAACGCATAATTTTATATAATCGCTTATTTTTCTTAAACTATATCTTTTTTAGGTTAAATTTCATGCTAAGTTTGAACTCAATCGATTAAACCGTTTTCTAGATAATAATTATTTAGTAAAAGAAACAAAATGGCTTCGTGAGTTTGCATTTCGGCCGTCGTCATCACAACATGAGCTGCTACACGGTAAATCCACCTCGTGGATTTGAACGAAGAACCTTTATGGTATTTTACGTTTTGATAGATTTTTTGAGAACCGGACTGGTTATAAGGCCATGTACAAAAATAAAATATTCAGAATAGTCTCTTCTTTGTTGGTTACAACCCCAAAAAGTGTCATTCCAGTAAGACAAATATCAAAAGAAGTTAACTTCCAGTAAACAAGTCCTTTCAGTTGTTGGACTTTTTTGGACAACTAACTCTTCCGATTCACTTAGAAAATTAAATTTGGACCGAATCGGACATAAAATGCGGCCGTTAGAGTGCAAATTAAATGTTCAAATCAAATTATTTCGTATATTTTATAACATCAGTTGTAATAGAGGTTAAAAGAACCAGCTTGGCTCAGGTCTACACTTTAATAAAACCTAACCTAAAAGTTAGAAATACAAATAATTGCTTCAAAGTTTAAAATCAACTGTTAATGAAAATACTAGCAGTTCTGTGAACAGTATACCTCGCTCGTTGAAATAAAAAATGTGGTTTTGAGCTTAGGCTAAAAAGCTTAGGTTAAAAATAGTGTGCCAGTAATGAAGTAGAAGGTTTAGGCATTATTTAGAAATTTATTCTTCTTCGACTCTAAATATTGTGTGGTGCAACAAAGATATAAAATTAATAAGATAATTTATTTTTTTAAAGGACTACAACTCAGTAAATGCGACGCAACGCCAATCGGGCTCTTTATCTCGGCTCCCCCTCCACAACTCACTCACAGTCACAGCGGCCACACTGATGTAGCGCAGGAAAGAGCAAGACAGCAGGTTGCGCTCTCTCTCTCCCTCACCATAAAATTATAAGGTTTTATGAAGATATCTAAAGAATAAACGTATAAAAACGTGGTTAAAATACAAAAACTTGGATGATTTTTAACGAATTTGAAGTTTGCGGCCATTTTGTGAGCTTACCATTAGAGATACGAAAAATATCTAGGACACAATTTTGTAGAACATCAAATTTGCTACAACAAAATTCTATTACTTTTCAAATTCGACTTACGGTTAAACCACAAATTGGCTTAAGAAAAAAGCTTACACTGCGAGAAACGTTGCGGCCGCCATTTTTATTTTATTCAAGGGGTTAAAAATGAAAAATGGAAAAACCCATATATATGTACACATGGCTCAGCCTAGGAACAAGGAACATTCACGCAAAAAATCATGACAATGGGTCGAGGCGTTTGACAGTAATCGTGAGACAGACAGACACACCGAAGAAATGCCAAGGTAAAGGTAAAACGGAGACCTCGCTTCGCTCGGTCAATTAAAACAAACAGCTTTTTAATCTGTTATTTTATTCAATTGGTTGCTATGGTAATTAATGTAAAAACACTCAAGAAATATGTATTGGTTCATCGGTCTAGGCCTAACCTAAGAATTTTTCCCAAATAAATTTACAATATTGAAATAAAAAATATTTTTATCAAAATTAATAATTAATTATTATAGCCTATGTTATTCAGGGATAGTGTAGCTTTTTGTTAGTAAAACAATTATGTCAATAGGTTCAGTAGTTCCAGAGATTACCTGCATACAAACAAACAAACAAATTTTACAACTTTATAATATAAGTATAGATAAAAAATACAAAGTTTGTACGATCACTACAAACCATTTCTGAATTCGAACTGAACCAAATTCAAGTTCATAGCTGGTACAATTTCCTATTTATTCGAAAAAAATTTCCGTTCTACATATTAACATTTTCATACCGACTTATTTCTAACATTCTTAAATTCTTAAAACATATTTCCCAAAGTACCTTCATCCACCTTTAACAGAATACGAAATCAATACTCCAGTAATTGCTTGCAAAGCCCAGATCCTTTGATCCTGAATGAATAATAAATTTATACAAATGCCACCATTACACTTCTGTCATATTGCAAGGTTGTAAATATTTGATTAGCAAGTTGGCATACTTGGATATACAGTGGCACAGTGGGAAACCAATTCATTGTCGATTATTGCTCCGGTATTGTGTTTGGAAAATAAACTGTAGTGAATCTATCTATCTATCTTACATAATTAATTTGCTAGGGGTTATTTTGTGAGTAGAACTCCTCCTAGAGTTTTTAACCGATTTTGATGTTTTTGGTGTGATTTTACAGAGCTCACTCTGAAGTTGTGCTTCCCTTAAAATGAGCTCAATGTATGTTAAGGGCTTCGCCCCAGTGGCCCTCAAAGTTGCCATGTTAATCTTATGGAAGGTCAATCTTAAGGAAGAAGAAGAAAGATTTCTTTTGATTTTATCAGGGGCACAAAAAACAGCTGTTCGTATGAAAAGCTTAAAACAGCTTATTTTGATCAACAGCTGATTTTAATCAACAACTGATTTGGATCAAAAACTGAATATAATTTTAGGTTAGGTAAATCAAGCAATAGCGAAGCATTGCCATGTCCACTAGTAAATTTAAAGTTGTATAATCATATATTCTCAAAAGATTTTTAATTTCATTTAAATTTTGTATTTTTACTTATTTATATCCTCTACAAGAAAATATGTTTACAACCGATATCTATGTTTTTTTTTTTTTTTTATAGTTGAACAGTAATACATTATAATATTATTAAAAAGTGGTGAAATTTTTTGGTTCCGTGATAGTTCAAAACATTTTTATTATTTAGTATACAGAATGTGTTTTCGGGTAATTTCCTTTAACTGGTCAACAACAACCAAGTTATAAAACGTTTTTCTGTAATTGTTATCGTTATTTTTTAGAAGGTTAAGTCAGTGTATTGAGTATAAAACTGTTAATATTATAAACAAATCTTGTCAGATCCCGTTAAAAATCACATGCAGATTAATTCTATACAATGAGAAAAAAATATAACTTCTTAATATTAAGATTAATATAGCCTACATAATGCAAACCCTAAAACAACCAACATCCAGCCATTATAAGAAGTTTTTTTTTATTGAACTTGTAAACATAACCACAAAGTATAATCTATTACTTATTATGCTTATCGCCATTCCGACTATTGTTATATATAAAATATAATTACAACTTACCGTCGTCAATAGTCAATTGTCGTATAAATTCTTCAAACGACGGCCGTTTCGGCTTATTCTGCCATTTTCAAGTTAAAATTTGTTGGATGAATTAATCCGTTGTCACACATCATATACACATTTACACACAAACATTCAGAATAAATTATAAAAAACACACAAAAAAAATTACTATTAAGAAATCACATGTCTCGTGGGCCCACTGTCTCGCACTGTACTGATGTCATCAAAGTTCACTGGGTTGCAATTTTCAATAGAATAAATATATATATATATATTTCGGAGAATAAATATATAGTGTTACAATACAATGAAGAGTTACAGCACATTGTCAGCAACATCTTTAAGAAACAAGGATATACTACAGCATTTAAAACAGGATATAATTTACAAAGGATGATTAACACAAACAGGAATAATAGAGACAAATTTGACAGCACTGGTGTTTATGAATTATCATGCGCCGACTGCCAGATGAAATACATTGGACAGACGGGTAGATCGTTCAAGACGAGGTTCAAGGAGCACATCCCCACTAGTAAACAAACTCTACGCCTACAAGGTGTTGAATCCAAATATACTGAACACCTCATCAATCTTAACCACAATTACAATACAGTAGACCATACCTTAAGAATACTCCACCACTGCGAAAAGGGCAAATTATTAAATGCTTTAGAACAATATGAAATATATAAAATGTTTAAAACTGAACCGCATACCATACTTAATGAAAAGCTTGGATTTGATTCCAATGTTTTATTTGATACAATTATAACAGAAACAGAGACCAAATAAACTCCCCCCACTACGTAATTGATAACAATCTATTGAAAATTGCAACCCAGTGAACTTTGATGACATCAGTACAGTGCGAGACAGTGGGCCCACGCGACATGTGATTTCTTAATAGTAAATTTGTTTGTGTGTTTATTATAATTTATTCTGAATGTTTGTGTGTAAATGTGTATATGATGTGTGACAACGGATTAATTCATCCAACAAATTTTAACTTGAAAATGGCAGAATAAGCCGAAACGGCCGTCGTTTGAAGAATTTATACGACAATTGACTATTGACGACGGTAAGTTGTAATTATATTTTATATAATCTATTGCCCGTTTACAGTTTAGTTGACAGCATGGGCCTTATGGAGGCTTGCCGCGCTACTACCTGACCTAACTACATCGGCTCCTATACACAACCACATTGAATTATGAATATCCATATCTCAGTGTTTAATTCAAGATCCAAATTTCTTCATTAACGTACCTCATGTTTAAGTAAACCCCATTATGAAGTTTAAACTACAAAAAACTAACATTGCATTAGTTTTATTCTAACGCGTGTTGCAGTGCTATTTCAATTCCAACAAATTGTTAAAAACTGTTTTTCTGAAAGCAAATATATTCTCCCAAATAAAATAATACACTCTCCAAATAATTACTACATTACTATACATCAGAATTAAGTCATGATAGCTACTACAGCACCAATAATCCTCTGATGTTTTCTCATTTCTCAGTCCTTAATTCATTTTGATAACACATTTTGAGTTTAAAGATTTTTATTAATGTTTTTATATTACTATTCAGTTATTGATGTACAATATTCAATCATTTACTTTCCTAAAAAACAAACAAACAAAAAACAGCTCTTTTATCAAAATAAATGTAAACAAACAATTATTTTTTCACTTTGTAAATTAATGTTCCACAATCCACATTAATACAAATTATTCTTGAAAATATAAAAATCAATATCAAGGGAAACATATTCCAAATAACTAGTTTAAATTAGTTTTATAAGGTTGATGTTTTCATGTGGGCTACTTACTAGCGTAAGATCTCCGTTTCAATAGCATGGACGATTAGCATGCTATCAACTAAACCAGGCGCGGATACAGGGGGAGGGTCATGGGGCTTAAACCCCCCCTCCCAGAACATTTTTTAAGGCTTGATTTATATGTTTGATTTAACCCTTCAAGCGCCAAATACACTATACAGTACTGTCGCCTCAGTCCGCAAAGCAAGTGGCAGGCAGCATTATTGTATCGTTTGATTGTGTCGAATATTTCACCCACTATAAATCATCCAATCTCAATAAAACAAAAACGATTGGAAAGTAAATGTTTGGAACATTAATTTTTGTATTTACAAATTTGTTCTGAAACGTATATTTACATATTATGTACTCATCGTTTGTAATTGTATTTGTCTAAAAAGATGACGCAAGAAACAAAAAGAAAAGACACAAAACTTTTCACTTTTCTAAGGCTTGTAATCGTTAGACAGACTTATAAGGTCACCTTTGGATTCGTCAAGATTTGAACTTTCTAATATTGTCTTCCAATCATTCGTAACTCTTATATTTTTTTAGATATGAAGTTTTCTGTAAACCCTTAAGATTTTACAGTTTTTCAACCAATGAGCAATATTTTGTATACAAGCAAATCGATATACTTGTACATTGATGTTTATATGGATTATAGTGTAAATTCTATATTTTCGTTTGATATAAGGAAAACCTGATTTTCTGATTTACTGTTCATGGGCTACAGCTATAGGTCTTGTATGTGAAATATGTACCATTGCACCGATTGTCTTAGCGCATTTATCCCAGAAATTGGAGCAAAAAGAAGTCTAATTTTGTTATTGAATTTAACAGCAAGCGACATCAACAGTGACTTTAAGGGTAGCACAACAAAAACTGTCAGGCAAGGAGCTTTTGCGCATTTTGTATAAACAAAAATTACAATACATTAGGACTTTTTGGGTTTTTCGTTAATATTATAAAAATGATGAAAGAATCACGATACTTCCAAAAAACCTACAAATAGTTTTTTATAGACCTTGATTGGACCATTTTCCAATGAAAAAATTCGGAAAAACGCTTAAAAAATACAATTTTTTAAAAGTTCATATCTTTGTTAGTTTACAATATTAAGGGCAGATTTTTTAAGAAAATGATTGTTTATTACGTGTTCTTCAAACAGGAAGAAGATGAAATTTGTCGCATTAATAGTTTTTGCACAATTGCAGTATAAACAATGTAAGCCATTATCTTGCATGATGCGCCCAATTAACCTGAGTGGCCCGATTTAAGTAGACATTAAAATCGATAATTCGTATACCTGCCATTTTTTTATAAGATTTTTAAAGTATAATAAAAATGCTTCAGAACATAGGGCGAAACGCGTAAATTTGCGGCCGACGCCGATAGTAAATTTGCCAGAAGGCGGTAGTGACGGAAACAGCAGCCTGATGCGGGCATTTTCGTTCTCTTTTCCTCCGCATTAAGCAAGATAATAGCCTAAATTGTTTATACTGCAATTGTGCAAAAACTATTAATGCGACAAATTTCATCTTCCGCCTGTCTGAAGTACACATACTAAACAATGATTTTCTAAAAGATCTGCCCTACATATTGTAAATTAACAAAGATATGCACTTTTGAAAAATAGTAATTTTTAAGAGTTTTCCTACTTTTCTCAGTGAGAAATTGTCCGATAGAGGTTTTCAACAACCATTTTGTCGGATTTTTTAATCCTCTACAAATGTTTCGTTGGAAGTATCGTGATCCTTGCATAAAATCAACGTACAACCCAAAAAGTCCAAATTGTTATTTTTGTTTAACGCTGTATAGAGTTGTAAGACTTCAATAAGTGAGAGCTTGTATTACGTTGTTTTAAATTTAGTGAATAAAAGTGGATATAATGATCGTGTTGTGGAGTTATGATTTTAGTAGCGTTCCTGTTAACTCTTTAATAATTAGGGTTTATTTTATTCTTTAATCTGCAACAATCTCTTGCTCTTTCAAGAAATATTTATGGCCTACAAATGCATAAAAAAAAACTATTCCATAGAGTTTATACATATTTTTTAATTCCCCAAACCCGTTGTTGTTAAATTATTGGTAATGTTGTTTTCGACTTCTTATGACCCCTCCCAAAATGAAATCCTGTATCCGCCTCTGAACTAAACTGCAAACGAAAAATAGGTTAGGTTTTGTTTAAAGTAGGCCTATTATAGATGATGAGTGAAATCAGCTGTTATATATCTGAAGTGGGGTTTATTTTTCACAGCTGCTCAATAACATAACTGAAGTCTTTAAAATTATAGTTTTGTGCAGGACTAAACGCATGCGCGTACGTACGTCCGTACATAAACTCGGGTGTTTAGTTGGTTTTTGTAAAACTTTGTGATGGTTGCTTTTGGGACCCTTTTCCATGTATAAGGTTTATTGAACTTTATATTTTATTTTTAACCCTAAACCATTTTTAAGGTATGGTAAGCTCATTGTATCCTTAAATTTCCTTTAATTAATACTATGGTGAGAAATATTACGTAACATGGTTTATATTTTATGTGTTGCAGCTCATCAAGTTTTAAACAAAGTAATGTCATTTTGAGAAGCAAAAATCGGCTCTATCAGCGCCATCTGTTTAACACAGCACACGTTTAATGTTAGCTGAATATTTTGAAATATAGAAATATGCTTTATCGATGAATTTACGCAACAAACTAAACGATCTATCGTTCACATTCCTGATGAAATCGATTATAAAATTATTTGCCCACCGGAATAGGCGCAGGAGGGTAGGGTGTAATGTTCACTGCAAAGAGTAGATGGAATGTAATATGATTTACTAGTAAGCCCCCATGAAAAATCAGAATAATTAGAAACACACAAGGAAAACATAGTTTAAATAAATACTATTTGAAAACAACGATCATTATCCATTCTCAAACAACAATCATTACAAAATAACTCAATAGTGTAAGTTTTTATTTTTACCAAATCATACATTTGGTAGTTTAGATCTGAGTTATGAGGTGCTGTTAATACTTTTAGGTCTCAGTTGTTTTCATTGTTGGAAATCTATATATATATATAAAAATACCACTCAGTGACTCATCACGATTTCTCAAAAACTACTCAACGGATTAGAATGAATGTAGCTTCCTCTAGGGCCCTAAGTGCTCGCTTATTTATTTTTCTCGTGAAATTTTACATTACAATGATGAATCACAAGACCCCCTTCGTATTTAAACTTCAAGATGGCGGATTCCAAGTTTGCGGATTTCAACAAATTTGTTTCGCATTCATATAATTTGATTATGCTCTTGTTGCTTGTTTGCAAAATATTTTGCCGTAATCGGACTTTCGGGACACCAGGTATAATACAGAATTAAATTCATAACTTATTTGAACAGCGTTGAAAACATGTTTACATTGAGTGACATTTTTACTTAAAAACCCATATCGGCCAGTGTAATAATATGTTTGAAAAATGTTGTTGGTGTGTCAAGGCACTGTACGATCTCTTTAATTTCGAAAATAGCCTGTTTTCTCTGGCTTATATCTTGGAATTCAAAAGAGATATAATGTTTGTTAATCGCTATTCCGAATATTGATATATATTAATAAGTATATGCATTTACCGTCTGCAATATTCGTGTACTATCATCGTTTACCGACGGCCGTTTCGGCTATTCAGCCATTTTCAAGTAGTTCAGGTTTCCCTTAGTTAATGTCAAATGCGTGTAAATGTTTTTTGTTTATATGTAACTAAGTGTTAAGTGTTTGTGATTGACGAAGGGAAACCTGAACTACTTGAAAATGGCAGAATAGCCGAAACGGCCGTCGTTTGAACGACAATAGTACAAGAATACTGCAGACGGTAAGTTCATATACTTATTAATAAGAGATATCTTAGTGAAAAAAATAAAATGAAAATATGGAAATTTGTGTTTAAATATGTGAAGCATTCGTTTCATTTTGGTTTATGGTTTGTCAGATATAATGTTTTGAAGAAGAAAAAAAAACGCTTCGAACTACACAATCTTGAAATGCTTAAAACACGATTTTCAAAACTTTTAAAGGTTAATGGAAACCCTTTTCACTGAATATGCTATTTTCAACGCATCTATTATTTTTTAAATAATAGTTATACCAGTTATTTAAGAAATGAATTCGGGTTTATCTCCGAAATTAATCCCTTTCATACGATACCTAACAATATACTATTGCTGTTTTGGGTACGTATTTTTTCCCACTTCCCAAAATTCACAATCCAGTCTATTTTTAATGTGAGTAATATAATAATAGCGGGTTGGCATGTTCGTTAACCGTGAAAAATGTCAACGTTATACCAATACCTGTTCTAATCAACTGTGACAGGCAGGCAAACATATGATAAGGCCTCCGTTTTTTTTTCATTTTTGGGTGCATAAAACCAAAAGTTGTACACAGTTTATGTAGGGTAGACTTTTTCGCAACACGTGTGGTCACTTGTTCGATAGCTAATGTTTACTTTCAAACAGAATATAATTTCTTACTGAAAATTAAATACAGTGAAACAACTGCTCTAAAACCCGAAATAATTCAAACGTATTAAACAAGGCAAACAATAATATTTCTAATGCACTTCCAGGAACTACTATACATTTCAGTTTTCCTGCACGTCTAATGGACCCTATTAAAATCCCATCGATCCCGCCCGTGATGCAGTTAGTACAAACTCGTATTGTTTTCCTCATGGGCTAAAAACACACGTCGATTGATTCTATTGTCCCATATGTCAGTATTTACAAACTGATAATACATTCCCGCTCTCAGTAAACTGCACTACGTAATACAATCAGCTGGACGCAGTCGCTCTGGTTTTGACCTTGGAATGGGAATACATTCGACTTTACTGTTAACTAGATTTGTGGACATGAAAAGTGAGAGCACACCGATGGTAATTAAAATTATATATATTTATATATTATATGAAAGAAGTTACCGTCGGAGATGGAATAAACAACGCAAGCAATAATAAACACTTTCATCACTTTTCTAAAAAACGGTACCAGAAACTGGCACATACTTTCTCACAAACATATTTAAATTATTAAACAGATTCACTGTGACTTCATAATTGTAGGTGGGGTAGGAGAGGTGATATTAAAGTAGAAGATTAACTAATAAATATTATTATTAGCTAGAGAGATAACTATTCGATCGATTTCGAACAAATTTGCACCAATCACGTCAATTAGGTCTGTATAGACGCACGAAAAAGGTTTTGAAACATTTTGAAAAACAAAACCCTCCTTTGCCAAAAACCCACAAAAATCAGTTAATATTATTTCATTAGGTAAACGAGAATTTTTAGAAAGATGAGGTTTTTTTGCAAATGGTAGGGCTACAAATAAGCAAAAATTTATTTAAATCGTTTGAGCCATTTTTTTATAAAAAATATTAACTGATTTTTTTTGGGTTTTTTTGGCCAAAAAGGGGGTTGTTTTTAAAAAAATTGTCAAACCTTTTTTCGTGCATCTATACAGGCCTAATTAACATGTGTGGTGAAAATTTGTTCGAAATCGATCGAATAGTTTTCTTTCTAGCTTTGTATGGATACAGACATAGACATACAGACATAGAGACAGACACAAAGACATACATTTTGTAAAAACCACTTTTTGGGACTAACGGGGTCCCAAAATGGATATTTCCTTGAAATTTTCAACATCAATTTTTTTGCGATCACTATACTTTCTCTATAGTGAGAAAGTAAAAATAAACAGTACCAGGAACTTTCACATACTTTCTCACAAACATATTTAAATTATTAAACAGATTCAATGTGACTTCATAATTATTGTTGGAGTTGTAGGAGAGGTGATATTAAAGTAGGAGATTAACTAATAAATATTATTATTATTAGCTAGAGAGAAAACTATTCGATCGATTTCGAACCAATTTGCACCAATCACGTCAATTAGGTCTGAATAGACGCACGAAAAAGGTTTTGAAAAAAGCTCCATAAATCAGTTATTAATGTTATTATTTGCTAAACGAGAGTTTTTAGAAAGATGCGGTTTTTTTTGCATATGGGGAGGACACATTAAGGGTTACAAATAAGCCAAATTTTATCAAAATTGTTATAGCCGTTTTTTTATTAAAAAAATTATAACTGATTTTTTCTGGTGTTTTTGGCCAAAAAGGGGGTTGTTTTTTTCAAAAAATTTCAAAACCTTTTTCGTGCATCTATGTAGGCCTAATTGACATGTCAGGTGAAATTTTTTTCGAAATCGATCGAATAGTTTTCTCTCTAGCTTTGTATACATACAGACATACATTTTGTAAAAAACACTTTTTGGACTCAGGGGGTCCCAAAACGGATATTTTCACAAAAATCTCAACATCGATTTTTTTCGATCAGGATACCGTAGTATAGTGAGAAAGTAAAAGTTGTGGTTTTTATTCCAGCGCGTATGTTAAAACTCTGAAATATTTTGTTCATTGAGAATATGTAATATTGTAAGAATGTATCACCACACCCCAACTTTAACATTTGAGAATTTTTTTACGATTTAAATAATAGACTGAAGTGTAAGGAGCAACAGGTTTGAGTTGTATTGCCAATTAAAACTTAGCGACAGCAATTAAGCGAAGTCGGCAGAGTAATTTGGTGACGGTGGATCAACAGCTCAGGAAGGGGGCAGGCGTTTAATGTAAATGTTGACAAATGTCACAGTTAAAGCGTGCGATATGTGGTCGGACAGTTTTATTTAGTATGCAATTGTTAGACAAGTTTTTGTTGCCGGTTGATTTAAGTAAATGTTAAACAGAAATTGTTATTATTATCTTACCGGTCAAGAAACGTGCTTCCGATTTTTTTTAATTTTTTTTGCCGACCATCTGCTCTGAGCCAACTGGAAAACTGACCTGTGTACTAAATTTGAACTTGATCGGACGAACGATGCGATTCCATATATACATTTATTTTTATACAAATATTAACGACACCACAAAACGTGATCTGGAGACTATGATCGGTGCTCATTTACTACTCCCGACCTTAGGTCTCACCATAAGAGCCACTGAAATCTTTCCTACGGATGACTCTAACCACAAAGCATACCATATTGAATACATTAGTTATATAACAGTTTGAAAATCACATATATTATTTCTCAAGGCCATTTTTTGTCGGTACGCTATAACTTCCTTAATACATAATCAAATTACATGAATGAGGCATCATTTTAAAGCTTTCCTTAACCACTATACAAAATAAAATTATACGAAAAAAAATCTAAAAAAATAATAATAAAGAATCCGAAAATAACAGTGATGTAAGATCAAGTAAGTTGTAGGGATTCCTGGCGTTGGCAACACTGATGATAACAATACCCAGCTGGAGAGCTGCCGTTACGCCACTACATTGCTATTTTTAATTAATTGTAAGCGTGGTTACACATCTATTCTTTACTTCAACCCTCACCTATGCCCATGACGCACTAAATACGCACTATACGATACTAAATATACGGTGTGTACTTTAATTAAGTGGGATTTAAGTAAGTTAGAATGCGAATGCTTCGCACGGGTCAGCTAGTACTTACAAATTTTCTAACGTGAGTACGCACTTTAAATTCAATACTTTATTACTGCTAAAAAGGTATTAAATTTCAATAATAAGTGTAATACAATACTTATAATTTTACACATTCAGTGAGTTAAAAATCCCCACAGCACAGTTAGGTAGGCTTACACTCGATTCCACGTTCACCGGTGTTATCCATACGACAGTCTCAACTATAATAGCCAACTAAAAAACATCAACTCCCATGCAACGCTCGGTCAGTTGACGCAACCCGCATGACAATAAACGTGATGTTCCCTGTGATGGTAGTAGCATGTCAATTCTCCCGTAAGACCTGTACTGCACGGTGAACGTTGTGGAATCGAGTGTTGTTTTAAACAGTATCTTTTTAAATTACGTTTTCCTGATGTGTATCTAATTAACCTGCCTGTGATTTTTCAAGGGGCTTACCAGTTTTAACAACAATAATAATTGAAAATTTAAACACAATTAACTTTTGTGAGTGTATGAGTTTTGCTTTTCGTTATTTTTCACTACAATTTATTTTCCAAACAGAACAACGACAGACAACCAATTGTTTTTTCCACAGAACAATATCCATGTATACCAACTTGCTGATAAAATATTTACAACTTTGCAATATGACAGAAGTGTAATGGTGGCATTTGTGTAAATCAATTATTCAATCAGGATCAAAGGATCTGGGCTTTGCAGGCAATTACTGGAGTATTGATTTCGTAGTATAGGAGTAGCTAGTTTGGGAAATATATTTGAAGAATTAAGGTATACAAAAAAGATGATGGTATAATTTTGTTAATTTTTCGAATGGAATAGTTTTCGAAGAAATATGAAATTGTCACAGATATATACTAAGTTGAGTTTTAATTCAGAAATTTTTAATAATTCTGATCTAAATGTTTAATTGATTGTACAAAATTGACGTTTTTAGTGAATTTTTAAAAGAATTACGAGTTGTTACAGTGGCTTTTATGGTTGGACCTAAGGTCAATGAGCATCGATTATAGTCATTAGAACGTGTTTAGGGGTGTAATTTAAAATTGTATATACAGCGTGTCCCACGCAGAGGTTGCTATTTTTGAAATTAATATGTCGAACATAAAAATCAAACACTCTACAAACTGGAAACTGTACAGTTATATTGCACAGATATGTAAAATAGTTACCCCCCGAGTTTCATTTGCTTATGATCAATCAAATAAAAATGGCGGAATAACAAAATAATGACAAAAATTAACGCTAATTGCGTGGATGAAAGCATTTATATTTACACGAAGATTCAGATGGTCAAAAAAAATCAGCTGTTTCTGCCATTAAAAATTGATCAGCTGGTTTTGTGAACACACAACAATGAAACAGTTGATTAATGAAACAAGTGTTGTATTGTGTCATATCTAAAAATGACTTTTCCAATTGAATAAAGAGTGAAATGTTGTTCTTGGGCTATTGCTTTTGAAAATGAAAATGAAGCGTTAAGGTGTTTTCAAAATCTATCCAAATGTAGTACCTCCATCAAGGACATCGATGTATAAATGGAAGAATAACCTACTAGAAACTGGATCAATTAAAATAGTTATCATAAAACTTCTAACACAGAACGTGAAGAGATTGAATGTGCTGCTTTATTGAAATCTCCAAAAAAAGCTCATTTCAATCAGAAAAGTTGCGTCTGCTACTGGGATACCAAAGTCTTCAGTTCAAAGGCATGCCAAGAGATAAATCATTATAAAACACATTCAGTTCACGGACTGCGGGAAGATGACCCTGACAGACGAGTGGAATTTAGTTCGAAGATAATTGAAAAGACTGAAGAAGGTGCCAAGTGGTATGAAGGAATCGTATTTTTTGGTGAAGCTACATTTTACTAAACGGGTACTGTAAACAGACAAAATTGTAATTAGTATAACACACAAAATGCACATATCTTACACGAGGAAAACTTGAAATCAAAGGGTATAACAGTTTGTGTTGCTGTCACCAAGGATGTTTTTTTATCGTATGAGTCATATCCCATCAGACAATGACTGGAGACAGATACGCATCAATATTAACTAATCACATATTTCCTCATCTTTCTCATCTGAGAATAAGGGTCGTTTTTCCAGCAGGATTGAGCTCCTCCACATTATGCTAATGTTGCCAAAGCAGTTTTAGATCAACATCTTCATAACCGTTGGATAGGTCGTGGCAGCAACTTCATGGGCTGGCCTCCAAGATCGCCAGACTTGTCTGTTTGCGATTTTTTCCTAATGGGCTTTTTGAAAGAAAAGGTTTATTCTCACACTATAGCAACAGAAGATGAATTAATGAGGCGGATTGCAGAGAAACTGCTGTTGGTATCTCGGCAACGTTTCAAAAACGCTTATGACTCATTTTTGTTTCGTTGCTATCAGTGCATAACTATTGATGGAAAAAAAGTTCAGTTCGAATAAAGGTTAATGAAACAAATTGTGTTCTTTAATTGTAACTTTCTTTCATTTCAAATCACAAATTTTTGTAATGGTTATATAAAATCGTTACGGCAAATAAAATTACTTTGACGAAAACGTAAAATTATTTTGTAAATATAAGTGGTTTTATCCACAAGATTATTGTTCATTTTTGTTACTCTGCCATTTTGATTTGATTGATCAAAAGCAAATGAAACTCGAGGATAACTATTTTACATATCTATGTAATATAACTGTCCAGTTTGTAGAGTGTTCGATATGTCCGGCATATTCATTCAAAAAAAGCAACCTCTTTGTGGGACACGCTGTATATACATGTGTGTGTACGCACTCTAACGGCCGCGTTTTACGTCCGATTTTGTCAAAACTTGGTACGCAAGTTGGAATTTGCTCGGACGAGTTCGTTAGCCAAAAAATTAAAAACCCAGAATCACGTTTTATGACCAGAAGTAAAATTTTGTGATTTTTCGTAGTATAATAAAACGCTTTTTGGTTTTTATCTAAAACCATAAATGTTAGATATTATTCTGCACACTTTATACATTACAATAAAGCCCATCTGGTTCCCTCAAAATCGATCAATACATAAAATACGATAAAAGTACTAGGTTGAAATCCAGATGAGGGATTTTACCATGGAACAGCTTCTGACCCGATGTGACTCCCGGAATTCTAACTCGCGGTCCGTGATCCAAAGCCGCAAATTCGAGGTGCAAACTCTATAAGCCAGTGCGAGCGGAACGAAACAGCGTGCGCGCTGGGGCTGGAGACTTACAAACAAAATTTACTAATACATTTTGTACTCATCGTATTCGGTAGTAGACCAATTTGCTAAATTGTTGGTTGAAACCGTAAAATATATAAACTTAATTTTGGAAATTAGCTTAACTCATAAATTATTTATTTATGTATAGAATAGAAAAAAAAAATTTTAGGCTTTTGTTTAGAGCGATTTCAGTTCAGCTTCTTTCGAAAACAAAACAGAAAATCTAATCGAAAACGTAACTTATTATTTTAAGTTATTAACTACCTGTACTTGAACACAGAATCTCACAACTAATATGGTTATTATTCAAACGCGTTTCAACGACAATGTCGTCATCTTCAGTGACGCACGAGTTACAGTAATATATTTAATGATAACTAAGCTAATAGTGTTTTTACAAAACCAAAAGTGGGCGTGGCTTAATACTACTTTACAATAGTAAACCGTTAACCTACCTAGCCACAAACCTACCTTAACCTCAACCTACCTAGCCGCAAACCTACCTTAACGTTAACCTACCTAGCCACAAACCTACCTTAAC
>JAGFPH010004885.1:29406-49491 GCA_018207615.1 Philaenus spumarius | reverse complement strand
ACGTTAACCTACCTACCCACAAACCTACCTTAACGTTAACCTACCTAGCGTTATTCTAGTTATCCTAAAATTTATAATGTGTGCATAACTTAAACAAAAGTACCAAACTAATATTTCACAATGCATGATTTACAATAATAAAGAATTTGTATGTCTCTTAAATCATTATTTACATTATTAAACGTAAAACGTTCCAAAGCATCTATTATGTTTAATTTTGTTACATTTTTCAACAATACACAGTGATGTATTTAAAATGACGATTTTCATCTGAACAGTGCTTAGCTATAGACGTTTTTATAAGGCCTTTTTGCATGAAAAGCATTTTTTAGATCTTTAAGTTTGTTTTGGTTTTATCGATATATTTCTTCAGATTTGTTTCACGATTTATACCGGATTTGTCCTGTTCCTGAATTTTATCTTTAGGGTTACCTAACATTTTATTTATAGAATATGTAGTTTAATGGAATCTTTGCCCTTATGTATTGTCTTTTCTTATTGCTGAACCCAACTGATTCAACAATTGTATTGACCTATTGCCATTTCAAGGATAATGCTATAAATAATTTGTGGTCCCATACAATCTGACTGTTTTAAAAATAACGTTATAGGGAATAATATTTATAATTTATTAACATAGTCAAAATATGTACGCATTTATGCCATTTTCATTTATGGAATATAACATCATTATAGGTGTTGCCCACCAACATCCAAACATGTTTCTAATCATGAAAACATAAATCATAAAAACATTGGATAGTAACTTTCAAAGGTAATGGATAGTAAAAATTGATTTTAAATTTGTAATGATAGGCTACATTAAAAAAAAAGAAAGCCAACGTAGAAATTTTTAAATGAACAATTCTTTGTTTAATACATGACTTTTGGTTCATAAATCATATTTTAATTTAAATGCAAGTACAATATTATGTACAGTTGTATTAGACTTATAAAACTATTTTAAAAAAACATTTTTAGTGGTAGTGCTAGGGGTTATTTAAAAACCCGTCATTACACCAAAACTGTGTTAGTGAAAAAGTTCGATTACAAAAATCAGCTCTGTTGGATGAATTTCAGCATCAAACTAATCAATTAATCGTTCACATTCCTGGCTCAATCGATTGTGAAATTAATTTGCCCACCAGGGTAGGCGTAGAAGGGTATAATGTACGCTCTACAGGGTTGCTGCAATGTTATATGATTTAGTATTATGATATTATATGGCTAGTCAGATCGTGTGAACACCAGCCTGCTCATGCGCAGTGCACTCGCAACTGTTGTACCCGTGTTAAAGGACATTTTAAAAGTTCTTTCAGTAAAACTTTACTTTTTGAAACTGTAAGTTTTATTCTCGATCAAACTCATTTGATTTGGTAACACGCTATACCTAACTGGCTAAACTTGTGTTAAGGAAGGTAACCTTCTCCGTCAACGCAGAGTCCTGTAGCCAGATATGGAACGCTTTACCTGTGAATACAGAACCTATAATCGAGCTTAGCGCTCCAGCCGTTAGGCAGCGCTGGCTGAAAATGTCCATCAATCTGTGACTCATAAATCCTACTCTTCTGTTGTGGGTGAGACGGAGAATGGCTGGCTAATTCTCTGCCTCACTCACACTTGCCGTACCGACGACAGTGGAGCTCTCGCTACCTAGCGGCTGCCGCGGTAAGCTTGCCAGATTCAAATAAAACTAGGCCGAATCTTTAACATGGGCGTTGCACTTCTTATAAGTTCTGTATTCATTGGCTTTACTGGCACGCCACTTTTGGTTTATTTCACTTAGTTCAAGTTAGCAAGTAGCAATATTATCGCTTGACGTTCCAGCATATATACTGCAATAGAACGATAAAACCCTGCAACTGACAAACGACTCAATTTGAGCGGTCGTGGGGGCGTGGCTCGTGAAAATGATCAATTTTGACAACTCTACTTGGAATAAATATTTCACTCACTAAAAATTATTCAATCGCAATATATCAAAAACCGTTGGAAAAGTGATGATCTAAACTTAAATGTTTTTATTTACAAGTTTTTTCTAAAACGTATATTTACATAATTAATCATCATTTCAGTTTATTCGTTTTCTTCAACAAACTCGGCGCCCGTCAATTCTCCGGATTTTGTCACAAAACACGACGAAGCAACGCATCTTTCATCTCTCTCTAAAGCCCGCCCATTACTTCTTCTAAAGTAAACCTATACCTTGTTCACCGAAAGTTTAAAGTGAAGCACCACCTTACAATGGCTGACGTTAGGGATTTGGGCCAATGAGGGAAACGAACATCACGTGTGGGAAGAGCGACTCTACGTGTGATTCACAGTAGTTCTCAGTAAATAAGCATTCTCTTTACTATACCACCCTAACGTTCACGTTCGTCCCTGAGGTAGGTCCGCGTGTGACACAGTCTGCCCGGCCCATAAATATTGTAGGGGGAAGGTGTTTCACTTTAAACTCTCGGTGAACAAGGTATAGATTTATCGTTGGATTCTTCACAATTTCCCCTATCTAATACTGCCATCCAATCAAAAATTGGACAAACAGTTCTAAAGATGTGGAGCGTTTTGTAGACCCTTGCAATTGGTCAGTTTTCCAACCAATAAACAGCGTCATTTAATACACGTGACATCTATGTGAGCACAATAGTTTTTTAGAGATATTTTGATATCTTTGTAAACATAATGCTTCAAGCTAACTTCCCTGTAAAAAACTATGCTATATATGAACAGTTTATTGTGTAGGGCCGTGGGAAAGTGACTGCTAATACGGTCTCATCTAAGGTTTGAATATGAACCCTAACGGCTTTTTATAACATGGGTAGACATAGGAGTTTGCGCGCTCATCGTGTATAGCTTGAACGGGCGAGAGATTTCTACATTTTTCTCTCTTTTGTTATTCAAATAATTCTAAGTCAAACACTTTTAAGAAAATATAATTTACAAGTATACAGTTCAATTCTTTGATTTATTCTCTACAATTTTCTATAGTAATATTTCATTTTTGGGTAAAGCAAATATACCTGAATTACGTTTGAAACTAGGCCTACATTTGTTAGCAGTCGTGTAGATGGAAAATAAAAATGGTGTTTTCAAAATAAGATATTTGAAATTGATCAATGGTTTTATTCAGTTCTATTTATAACTAAATTGTGAATCTTTTTTACGCTTACGAAAAAATTACAAAAAATGTTTACTACTTGTTATGCAGGCCTAAAGTTGAACATTTTAATTTCGTTACTGAAAATGTTTTGCTTTTGAGCTAATAACTTTTACAATTTTACATCAATAAATTTTTTAATTACATATATGAATTCTTTGAACCTTTCTCTACAAAAAAGGTAAAGAACACTTTTGGATTGGTATACAGTTACTATATTTGGTGAATTTTTGAAAATATGCTTGCACACGCACCGAAATGACTTGGCGTTGCAAAACATTAAATTGACAGTTGTAGGGTTAAAATTCACAAAAGGGTTTAATATAGAGGCGATTTAGTTCTTAATCCATTAATATTTAATTAACATAACTTATTTGAATAACAGTATACATAACAGTAGTACTTTTTTCCCCTGGAGTAGTGGCTACATATTTCGCTGTCACAGGCAGCATCGTAAGACCAGCCAATAATACACCGCTTTTCACACATCACAAACATATTACACCTCAGCCGGGCACAAATACGTGCATAAACGGCATTCATTAAATAAATACTACAATTAAAAACTAGTTACCAGTACTTTGCCCACATGTTACCCTGTTGGGTCAATACATTCCACTAGTCTTAATATTGAAGTCACTTTATTGCCTCTAAAATTGCATCAATGCCATTAAAAAGCTACAACACCGTTCAAATACATCGTACACTTAAACTTCTTGAAATAACGCAATAAACTCAAACACTTCACACTTTACAGGGACACACGTTATTAACTTAACAAATTAACAACAAAAGGAAGTTCAATTGAAGTTATACCGGGTGTCCAAAAAATTCCCCCCTTTACTTTGGAACGAGTAGAAATAAATAAACGAGCTTCCGGATATCTTTGTATGACATAGGAAGATGAATTTTAGTGTAACCGACCATTACCCCAAAATGGGGGTTGGGAGGGTAATTCAAAAATCTTAAATACAAACACCCTTCAAGTGATAAGTTATTTTAAATTGCTTGATAAATGAAGAAGGACGCACAAATTAGAGGTCTCTATCTTGACCCTATTTTGAAACGCATGATTGAATTTAATGGCTTATTTTTCTTGAGATATATCATGGTTAGTTTAAACTTCATGCCAAGTTTGAACTCAATCAGTCAAACCGTTCTCTAGATATGAATTATTTTGTACAAATAACAAAATGGCAAATATGTGGAAAACGAAGTTTTTCGTGCGTATGTTTGTATGAACTTTTTTTCTTGTTTTGACCTTTAGAACCATTGCCCGATGTTTGGCTGTTTACTTATGGGGCACTTTGTATAGAACGTTTTTAATGACACACGAAAACGTGTCGAGGACCATAACCGGTGCTCATTCAGTACTCCCGACCTTATCTCTCACCATAAGAGTCTCTGCAACTGCTCTTTCCTATTTAAATTCGCTAAACACTACCAACACCCATTATACTTGACCTATAGCGCGGCATAAATAAATTAGCTACGTGAATGTCGTATCGCATTCTATACGAAAGCTATCCGGACTGAATTCTATAGATTCTTGGGATCATGTATCGGAAGCACGCTAAGAGGGCGGCTTTGTAGAATATCGGAGGTGCTGACAGAAACGTTAATTGATTATGCGAAGGCATGTGCTATGTGAAACTGGGCTGGAATGCGACCAATAGCTTGGCCTTTCCTCTGAACTCCTGTTCTATTCTGTTCACAACAGGTCACCATGATTGATATAAAATGCCCGTATTATCCATATATACCGTATAATTATTTGGGAAAACTGTCGTTTCCAATTTTAGTACCGTCATGAAATTAGTAAATAATTAGTAAAATAAATATGGATAATAAATTAAATTAATAGGTAGTACATAGCACGTACTTTTATTACAAACTTATCTGTACTAAAATTATAAAGAGGTAAAATTTGTTTGTTTGTGTGTAGGGGGTGATCTCTGGAACTACTGAACCGATTGAAAAAATAGTTTTACTAATAAAAAGTTACACAATCCCTGAGGACATAGGCTAGAATTAATTTGGATTTAAGGGTTGAAACAACCCATAAAACAATAAATATTAATTGTTATACTTTCCTTAAAGGTAGAAGGCTAAAATTTTAGGGATTTACTTCTTACAAGATACATAGAAAAAGTAAACTAGATATGCATTTTGTCGCGTGCTACTAAGGGGGAGGGGGGAATGTGATAACAACCCCTAAAACAATTCAAATTAATCTCTGGAACCACTAAACCGATTGAAAAAAATAGTTTTAATAATAAAAAGTTACACTATACCTGAGTAACATAGGCTAGTTAATTTTTATTTAATTGTTGAAAGAACCCCTAAAACAATAAATATTAATTGTTATACTTTTCTTAAAGAAAAGCTGAAATTTTTTACATTTACTTCTTACAAAATACATGGAAAAAGTAAACTAGATTTTCATTTTGTCGCGGGCTGATAAGGGGTGAAAATGCGATAGCAACCCCTAAATCAATACAAATTAATTTCTGGAACCAGTAAACAGATTGAAAAACTAGTTTTACTAATAAAAAGTTACACTATACCTGAGTAACATAGGCTAGTTAATTTTTATTTAATTGTTGAAAGAACCCCTAAAACAATAAACATTAATTGTTATACTTTTCTTAAAGGTAAAAAGCTGAAATTTTTTACATTTACTTCTTACAAAATACATGGAAAAAGTCAACTAGATTTGCATTTTGTCGCGGGCTGATAAGGGGTGAAAATGCGATAACAACCCCTAAATCAATACAAATTAATTTCTGGAACCAGTAAACCGATTGAAAAAATAGTTTTACTAATAAAAAGTTACACAATACCTGAGTAACACAGGCTAGTTAATTTTTATTTAATTGTTGAAAGAACCCCTAAAACAATAAATATTAATTGTTATACTTTTCTTAAAGGTAAAAAGCTGAAATTTTGTACATTTACTTTTTACAAAATACATGGAAAAAGTAAACTAGACTTGCATTTTATTGCGTGCTGTTAAGGGTTAAAAATGTGGTAACAACCCCTAGAACAATTCAAATTAATGAAAACTCTTAAAACAATACAAATTAATTTCTGGAACCACTAAACCGATTGAAAAAAAAAAGGTTTTACTAATAAAAAGCTACACTATCCCTGAGTAACATAGGCTAGAATTGGTTTTGATTTAAGGGTTGAAACAACTCATAAAACAATAAATATTAATTGCTATACTTTCCTTAAAGATAGAAGGCTGAAATTTTGTACATTTACTTCTTACAATATACGTAGAAAAAGTAAACTAGATTTGAATTTTGTCGCGTTCTGCTAAGGGGTGAAAACGTGATAATTACCCCTAAAACAATAAAAATGTATTGTTATGTTTTCTTTAAAATTAGTGAGCTGAAAATTTGTACATTTATTTCTTTCAACACACATAGAAAAAAATATCACAGATTTACATTTTGTCGTCAGCTGCTAATGGGTGAAAGTGTAGTAACAACCATTATCAAATATTTTTGATTGTTATACTTCCCTTAAAACTACAGAATAAACTCTTTATAAATTAAGGGCTTAAACATAAGAAATCACTATTTTACATCCAAATTAAAAATAAATAAAACATAATAGAATTTAATAGTAGCCTATTTTATAAAATAATCTGTTTGCATTTGCTTCGACGCGAGTCACCGCGGGGGTTTGCTAGCGAAGCGAGCAGTTGGTGGAGCCCTTTAGTAAATAATAAAAAGGTTGTGGTACCACCAAGGCTCACTAAATTTCGCCGCAACATACAATCTACCCTTTGACATTTTTCTAAACACTCGCAGTGAACACCCCCACTCTAATCCCAGCTGTTAATTATCCCCAACACCAAATTACTCTGCCGACTTCACTTAATCGCTGTCGCTAAGTTTTAATTGGCAATACACATCAAACCTGTTGCTTCTCGCGTTTCCGTCTTCTACTTGAATTATTTTGTAAATATTATTTGCCGGCGTCTAGAATTTGGTTTAGCTAATTTACATAAGAAAGATGATCTATTGCAGTGATTCTTATGGTGATACCCGAGGTTGGAAGTGGTCAATGAGCACCGATCAGGGTCCACGGAACACATTTTGGGATATCATTAAAAATGATATATATATCCTTATATATAATTCTGTAAGTGAAATTTTAGATTCAAAATTGTAGGAAATTGGTAAATCGGAGGATGATGGGAGAGGTATCAAATTAAAGGTATACATTCTAGGAACGAGGGAAAAATATAAGTTTTTTCTAAAATTAAAAAATAAAGGGGTTTTGGGGTCCCCGAAAAACAAAAAATCCCCATAAGAAATACATGAGAATTTAAAAACATCTGTTTTGTTTACATTAAAACATTTGGTATTAATCTATACTAATATTATAAAGAGTTTGTTTGTATGTAGGGGGTAATCTCTGGCGCTACTGAACCGATTGAAAAAATAGTATTACTAATAAAAAGCTACACTATCCCTGAGTAACATAGGCTATAATTCATTTCGGTAAAAACCTTTTTTTATTTTAATATTTGTAAATTTAGTCGGAAAAAATCTTAGGTTAGGCCTGGAATGATAAACCAACACATGTATTTACATTTATTACCATAGTAACCAATTGAATAAAATAACAGATAATATAGATGTTTGCTTCAATATTTCCATTAACAGCTGATTTCAAAATTTGAAGCAATTATTTTTGTATTTCTAGCTTTTAGGTTAGGGTTTTAAAGTGTAGACCTGAGCTTTGCTGGTTCTTTTAACTATTATTAACTGCTGTTATAAAATATAGGAAATAATTTGGTTTGAACATTTAACATTACTTACCATCTTAGTTTTGAGGTTATTATTAATACTACAACTTTATTATAAATAAAACATAACGTATATTTTTATAAGGTCCCATGGGGGTTGGCGTGCGAAGCACGCAGGGTCTCCCCTAGTATATATATATATATATACTAAAGAAACCCCGTTGGGACCTTCTATACACATAATCATGTTATGTTTTTTTTTTTTTATAATAAAGGTGTATGATTAATAATAATCGCAAAGCTAAGACGGTAAATAATGTTAAATTTTCAAATCAAAAATTTCGTATATTTTATAACAGCAGTTATAGGCCTAATAAAGGTTAAAAGAACAGCAAGGCTCAGGTCTACACTTTAATAAAAACCTAACCTAAAACATTCTATAATGTTAGTATCCATACTGGATAGTTAATGACAATACTTCTAATTACCTTAAGGTGAATTCCGTCAACTATCCTTGGTTTGATGTGGTTAGCAACTATCTCTTTTCCCACTCACATTACACGTTTCGACTTTTCAATTCAGCCATTATCAAATGTTTCACAAATACAGTTCACAAACACTTAAACAACATTAATCACAACACATTTAAAAAGTATACACAAACACGGTCTAACGTAAATTTTCGGTGACCGGAATTCACCGGTTATTAGAAGTACTAACCTAAAAGTTAGAAATACAAATCATTGCTTCAAAGTTTGTAATCAGCTGTTAATGGAAGTATTGGAGCAAACAGCTGTTTTATCTGATATTTTGTTCAGTGGTCGCTATTGTAATAAGTGTAAATACATTCATGTGTTGGTTCATCAATCTAGGCCTAACCTAAGATTTATAATACAAGTAATAGTAATAACTTCTAAATCATTTGATCTATCAATCTATACTAATATTATAAAGAGGTAAAGTTTGTTTGTTTGTTTTAATTATTAATAGGTAAAATTTGTTTGTTTTTTTAATATATTTATATAAGGAGTAATCTCTGGTACTACTGAACCGATTGAAAAAATAGTTTCACTAATAAAAAGCTACCCTATCCCTGAGTAACATAGGCAATAATTAATTTCGATAAAAACCTTTTTTTATTTCAATGTTTGTAAATTTAGTAGGAAAAAATTCTTAGGTTAGGCCTGGAATGATAAACCAACACATGTATTTAAATTTATTACCAAAGCAACCAATTGAATAAAATAACAGATAACATAGCTGTTTGCTCCAATATTTCCATTAACAACTGATTTCAAAATTTGAAGCAATTATGTTTCTATTTCCAGCTTTTAGGTTAGGGTTTTAAAGTGTAGACCTGAGCCTTGCTGGTTCTTTTAACCATTATTATAACTGCTGTTATAAAATGTAAGAAATAATTTGATTTGAACATTTAACATTATTTACCATCTTACCATCTTTTGAGGTTATTATCAATCCTACACCTTTTTTTATAAATAAAACATAACATATGTTTTTACAAGGTTCCATTGGGGGGTTGGCGTGCGGAGCACGCAGGGGTCTCTCCTAGTATGAAATAAAAATCAATTATAAGATAGTATCACCACCAACAAATAAAACTATTGAAACAAACTCAACTTACCTGCAAGAATTAACCGCCTACGTTAAATTGAATCCAATTTTCCCTTTCTAGAAACCCGTACACTGCTATTAGCGAGATAAAGGGCCTAGCGTGAAGCCAGGGCTATAACTTTCCGCATAAGGTCAGTATTGGGATCCGTGACAGCGGCGGAAATACTGCTTTCTGTCACGGAACGGAAGTAACGGTTACAGAAGGCTGTTGTTAAGTACCCGTTTGGTTGAACGTTTAAGTTGCTATTTGTGAAGTAGCAACGTGTTTACGGAATAACTAGTACAGGTGAAATGAAAAATGCAAATTACGCCGCGATTATTATTTTAACTGTTGAGTTCCCGTCAAAAATCACGCGCAGATTAGTTTCATACACACTAGAACAAACATAAATCTAAAATATTAAGTTTAAAGTGTTGTAGAAGTGATGTAGGATATATAACTTGTTTTATTTATTTCATTCCAACGGCAAAACCATTGCATAATTAACAATCAAGAAACAGATGGCTAGGAAAAAATCAAAGGAAAAAATTGTATTACTAAGGATTATAAGTATTTATCAAATTATTCTATTCATCAACAATATATATTATATAAATTGTAGAGCATAAAATCCTCTACACATTTTTCTTATAATATTTTTTATATGGTTAATCTTTTTTGAGATAGAGCGCGGAATAGATGCAAAAATAGCATTGAACCATAGGAAGCGAGATATTGGGGAAAAACTGATTTTTGTGACATTTGACCTTGAATATCTTAAGACGCGGAAAGGAGATTTTATGAGACTTTTGAGACAACTTTTAGAATGCCAAAGTAAAGGTTTATACGAGTTTACAGCTTATTATCTCTCATTCCGAGGTAAAACCCCTAATATGACTGGACTAGAAGCTTGATAAAACATTGTCCATCTGACTCTGGTAGATTACTGAACATATTAGTAAAAAAACTAAGTTTTATAAAAATATGGCACGCAGTTTTTGAGTTAAATAGTACCAAACAAACACAAATATTGAGCTTTACTTGTTAGAAGATAGACTTGGTAAAAAACCATAACACATAATCTACACTAATAAGTTTATATAACTCATACGCGTTTCAACAACAATGTCGTAGTAAAATAAAACCTGAACACAAACTCTAACAACAAACACGTTTACTAGCTTCAAACGCGTTTCAACGACAATGTCGATATCCTCAGTGATGCACGGGCTACAGTAACCAAACTATAACTAACCTAACAGTGTGACAACGCACCGTATACATACAAAACTAGACATACGTGGCCTAAATAGAAGGGGCGTACTCTACAGGGGGCGTGTCATAAAACTATGTTAAGGCGTTAAGGGTCTTCTATACTTGCCTAAAACATCGAAAATATGCACTTCGTACTACCGTTTTTCGGAGGCCGTTTTCCAACCTAAAAATTTGTGAAACATCTTAAATTGTTCTTAAAGGCTTTGTGCTTTTGTCTTATATCTCATAGTTGAAAGAAATCGTCGGCAACTCCTTTTAATCAACAGTTTAAATGAGTAAAAATCGATTATTGAAGTGAAAACTTCTTTAGCGGCGTTGGGCACTTTTTGCTTGGGGAAAAAGCATTGAATTCGCGACCGTTACCACTCGAGATATAGTATGTATTATATATATATATATATATGTATGTATGTACGCAACGCGAATATACTACATAGCACTTCTTATTGGGAGAGGAAAAAGCATCAAACTCGCGACCGTCACCGCTCGAGATATAGTATGTATGTATATATATATATATATATGATATTTGTGTTATATGTATATTAAATACCAAAGTCAGCAAAGTCATTAATGTTTTAAATTATTTTATCCTTATTCCTCCTCCTCTAATATTAGTACGGACAAAAAAATATAAATTGGTCATAGAAGTTATCACTTCCAACGTGTGGTCTTAAGCACACTATTTAATTTTTTTTAACGCATTTTTTGCGAGTTTTAAACAATAATTTCCATATTTTAAGCTAACACTTAAAAAATATAAAGCCTTCTTTATAACTTACTTATTATTACTATTTACTTGACTTATTATTAATTTATAAATATAATCTTAAACACGGTATTACGAATGCATGTTTCAACGATTTTGCGGCTTGAGTCAGGCCTTTTGCATTGAAATCATACTGTACACTCGGGAGTTTTCTTCAAGGTAAAGAAGAGCCTTAACCACCGCCTATCGTTATTCAAATAAATTAACAATTACAATATAACTTAAACAAATTTACTAAACTAATATTAAAAATGAAAAAAACATAGTATTTATTACATTAATAAGGAATTATGTATAGGACCTAATTCATTATTCACAATTATGTTACGGTATTTGTTAATATAAAAATTTTTAAAACATTATTTATTAACAATTAATTTCGTCATCTTCAGTGATATTCTCTGTTCAATTTTGTTCTACAAAACACACAAATGATTTATGTTTATTTTATAGTATAGCTTCAAGATATTCGTAATGTAAGAGTTGAGATGCAGTCATTGGTGTTAGAAGATTATCACAAAGTCTTATCGGATGGTTGTTGTACACCTTCTAAACCAATTGTAACAGAATCTTGTTTATAAAATAATTTTCCGTCAAACTTTGTCGGACAAAGTACAAAAATAAACCAATAGCTGTATAATTAGTGTTCTAAAAATATATATATTTATAAAAAAAAAATAATGTTATCCCAATCAAAACTTATAATTATAATTTAAAACAAGAAGGGTTCTCCTTAATTAGTTCTGAAGAAGATAATTAAACTCCGTAGAAGATCAGAAAAGATAAACTTTGATTAGGCCTACTTGTCTTGCAAGATGAGACGTTTTGAAGATTTTGATTTCCAAAGAGTTATATTTTAAATTTTAAGTGTAAATATTGTTTCTATATTTTTATCAAAATAAATGTCTTACGAAATTTTTAGAAATAAGTATAAACAACTCGATCACGCAGCTGTACCGCTGACGTTAGTTGAGCGAATTTCTCAACTTAAGTTTAATAATTAAGTTTAGGGTTTCAACTAACTATTTGAGGAATTGATGCACTCACAAAGGCCTTGAATGGATGTCTGCATGTACGAAATATATTAGAATTTGTTTGCACCTCAGCCACCAGCCCCGGCTCACGAAATTAACTTTAACCCAATAATTTTGTGCCCAAAATTAACTATAGAAGCATAATTTTAAAGCTTATGTTCACCGCTATTGACGAAAAATAGACAAACATCTTAAAATGCATGTTTTCATTACAAAAAAAATGATAAAAAAGACTTTTATATTATACTTTATTTGGTTTATAATGAAAGGTGCCATCTATTAACAATCTGTGTAACTAACATAGCATCTGTTATAGTTGTGGACAGCGTAACTCTGAACCAGGAAAAGGCGAGCGTCTAACGGATGTACAGCGGATGTGAAGCGATCCTGGTTCAGAGTTACGCTGTCCACAATTATAGTTAGATTGTTTACATTATATATGCAAGTGTAATCTATCGCGCAAATCAATCAAATTAAATCAACGTAAAGCGAGATTAATTTTTATAAACTGTTATTTATAAATAAACGTATTTAACTGAATTAAATCAACGTATTAAATCAGGAGTGTAGGCCTACTCCAAACTTGCGAAATATTCACACGGGTCAGCCAGTAACATGCTATATCGTAAACCAAATAATCTGTAAATTAGACATTAATTTGATTTATTATTCTGTTATAACTTAAAAGTTATGACTAAACATACAGCTTTATTACAAATAAAATATATATGTAGAGGTAGAACGAGGTGTTTTTTTATTCGGTTTAACTAAATTGTACATTTGCGACAGACCCGGACTAAATAGTTAATGAGATATCAGTTTACAGTACAAAGTGGATTAACTGGTACATTTTAACGGCCGGTTAGCAGCTAATCCTCTTAAGTTTAACCTAAGCTGTAAATTTGTGACACTATCTGTATTGTTGCACAGGAGAAAACACGAATGATCGATTTTTTACTCGGATTAGAATCTTGACTGGATTAATAAAGTAATAGCATTAGCTTTTCAAAAGATTGCCAAATAAAAATAATTCGACCACGCAGCTGAACCGCTGACGTGAGTTGAGCAAATTTCTAAAATTAAGTTTATAGGCCATACTAAATTGGTTTTAGGGTTTCAACCAACAATTTAAGAAATAGGTCTATTCACGACGGTGCTGAGTAGCTGCAAAATGCAAAATAGCTGCGCACGCCAACTCCCGTGTTGGGAGTATCTTCAATACACAACGCATTGCGTGCCTCGCACGCCAACCCCACGTTAGAATCCACCACATGGCTTTGAACCGGGTATTTGTATGGTCTTTTACTTTTTGATCGATTTTAGGCGAACCAAGCGAGCTATAAGGTCGCGTAAAAAAACAAAATGTGCAGAATAACATGCTGCATTCGTATATGAAGAAAAAACCTCAAAAACTAATTCATTCTCGTAGGAAAAATCTGAAAAAATAGTTACTTCAAGTCAAAAAACGTGCTTCCGTTGTTGGATCTTTTGGCTAACGAACTCGTCCGAAATCCATATATTAAATATATATGATTTTTAATGACAATTCAAAACGTGTTCTGGGGAAAATGATCGGTGCTCATTTGCTACTCCCGACCTTGGTGTTACCATAAGGGCCACTGCAATATCTCATTTTTCCTATGGAAATTCGCTAAAAAAATGCTAACTAAATCGTAATTGAAACACCTACCACTATTAAAATTATGCCGACTTTATTATTTACTAAGCACATTTGTCAAGTTTGAAATACTGCTTTACCATATCACATTTTAACTATATTGTATAACTTAAAAAATTGCCTCTCCTCTATACAAATATTCTGTCATAATCAATTATTGTCATTCTCCTGAAATATTATAGTTATACAATAATCTGGAGTTGGCGAGCTAAGCGAGTATGTGCGGAGACCTCTTGTAACATTTTCAAATTGTTTAACAACACTGGATATTCAAAAAATGCATGCGTGACTATTAATTCCTTTGAATACTAGTTTCAATTGTTTCCACGGCAAACACGATTTAACTTATTCGCACTGGGGGGAGGAGGGTAATGCAATGCCGAGTTAAGTTTCTGATGAACTATGTCCAAGTCCTTCACGAACTTTCCGGATCAGTTAAACTTTGTCGTCAGGGACGGTAACGGCAAGTATACAGACCGAATACAAAGTCTGGAAAGGGGTTTGTTTCTCACCTACTGACGAAGACGGTAAACTATTTTAACTCTTATTTTAAACGAAAGTGTTCTTTGTATTACTTGATGGTGGTTTACAACAAAACTGTGAAATCAGAATTTTTTCCAATAAGGCATTCAATTTAAAAAAACTTCAATAAATCGGTAATTTTATAACAATTTACTAGTAAACATGAGTGAAAAAAAGAGGCAGATTAATTATTATGAGAAATACATCATTTCAAAGAATATCATTTAAAAACAACAACCTTTACCTAGGCCTTACTATAACTGTGCTGCGATTTTTAACTCAGTACAAGTGTACAATTATAAGGATTATAAAACTGTAGGCCAATTTGTTAAATTTTTACTTTCTCACTATACTATAGTATAGAGAAAGTATAGTGATCGCAAAAAAATCGATGTTGAGATTTTTGTGGAAATATCCGTTTTGGGACCCCCTGAGTCCAAAAAAGTGGTTTTTACAAAATGTCTGTCTGTATGTCTGTATGTATGTCTGTATGTCTGTATGTCTGTATGTCTGTATGTCTGTATGTAGACAAAGCTAGAGAGAAAACTATTCTATCGATTTCAACTAAATTTGCACCAGACATGTCCAGTACGCCTGTATAGATGCACGAAAAAGGGTTTTGAACAATTTTGAAAAACAACCCCCTTTTTGGCCAAAAAACCCCCAAAAAATCAGTTATTATTTTTTATGAAAAAACGGCTCTAACGATTTTGATAAAATTTGGCTTATTTGTAGCCTTTAATGTGCCCTACCATATACAGAAACCCGCATCTTTCTAAAAATTCTCGTTTAGCTAATAATAATAATAATAATAACTGTTTTGGGGGGTTTTTTGGCCATAAAGCGGGTTGTTTAAAAAAAAATTTCAAAACCATTTTACGTGCATCTATAAAGACCTAATAGACGTGTTTGGTGCAAATATTTTCGAAATCGATCGAATAGTTTTCTCTCTAGATAATAATAATAATAATAATATTTATTAGTTAACCTCCAACTTTAATAAAAAAACTCTCCTACCCCACCCTACAAGTCACAGTGAATCTGTTTAGTAATTTAAATGTATTTGTGAGAAAGTATGTGCCAGTTCCTGGTACCGTTTATTATTTTTATACATGACTAGCTGGCCCGAATTGGTGTTTTGGTTCATTGTAGGCCTAACCTAAAATTATGTTCAGTTTTTGATCCAAATCAGCTGTTTTATATATAATAGGTATGTAACAACCAATGTCTGTATTGAATTAAAATATAATAAGCATTTTTCGTTGACTTTTGTTTGTGTTTGTTTTTAGTTTGTCAATGTAACCTCAAAAAGCTAATACTCTTCAAATTTGCTAAGTAATGTTGCTATGTTAATGAATGAAAACAAGCATGATGTGTTGCTATGCTTTTTATACCAACAGCTGTTTTTGTGCCCCTGATTATCAAAAGAAATCTTTCTTCCATAAGATTAACACTGAAACTTTGAAGTCCAGTGGGACACAGCCCTAATGTCCAAGGACTTCGGTAAATGGCCTAAAACCTTCCCAGAGCTAACCTGTGTTACTATGCAAAATTTCAAAGCAATCGGATGGACTGTTTGGTAACGCATAAAGGACAAAAAGAAGACAGACATACATTGGATTTTATTTATGTATAGATTTATAATATGTCTAAATAAACACACAAATATTATCTTTTAATTGCTTTTTATTTCATATTGATAAATGAAATAATTTAGCCTAGATGTTACTAATAATTATTATAGTAAAGAAATTAATAATGGAATATGTTTATATCTTATACGAAGATGTACAAATATTTCCGAAGTTAAACGAATAGTTATCTCTTCTTGAAATTTCTATGAATGAATATATTGATAGTAAAAGGTTGTATTTATATTCATTGTATAAACTCAAAGCAAATCTTATAACGTATTATAGCCTACATTAGTTCTTTTCATATTTCGTCATAAAAATAAACTTCGCATGACTTTAATTATTGATTGAAGTTGTAAACATAACCCCAAAGTATAATCTACGTTAGGTTTTGTTTAAGTATTACGAATGATGGGTGAAATACATATAATGTTAGTGACTTACAGATGGAAATATATGTGAAGAAGCGGGACGCGTAGGTAGGGATGTGTAGCGGGCTGGTGGATTTGACTGCTGAGTACACTACTACCCAGTCTGTTTTTTTACGGCTATCTTTTTAAAAGTTATGTACAATATTTATAAATAATTTATACAATATTTATAACAATATATACAATATGTATAACAATATATACAATATGTACAACAATATATACAATATTTATAACAATTTCATTAAGTTCATTATAGTTCAGAAATTATAAAACACTACAATGTCTTTAGTAAAGGCAGTGCATTAGATAACGCGACTAACCTCTGTCACCGACTGACTCGCTACACTTACCACCACGCTTTTAGCGCATGCGCATTGGCCGTCCTTGCTTCTGCGCACACAGCCAACCGCTTCTTCACTGTAAGTAGTAAGTCGCTTTTATAGGAGTTGATTGGATTGTATATAAACTTTATAAGACTATAAGACTTTATGGTTTTTATAGGTTGTTTTTACAAACCCCGTGTAGACTTGTCTTGCAATTTTGAATTTTGAGAGATTCTAGCAAACTTTAATAATAAGTATTCAATTATATTAAATTACAACAGATAATTCACCATCTAGTAATTCTCCTATATCATTACACCAATTAGTATATTAAAGCCCTATGGCTGCTTCCAGCTGCACAATAAACAATCATATTAATTTACTAGGTCAATAGGCTTAGTTCTCTGTAATACCCTAGTTATATGTGAATCCTCCAATAATTTTCTAGCCTCTAGTTTAGAGTGCTACTGTTGTGACAGGTACCCTATCTTGTAATATTTAATATTTAATAATAATAATAATAATGTAATCTATGTATATAAAAGCTAAATACCACTCACTCACCACTGACCTACTCATCACGATTTCTCAAAAACTACCGAACGGATTGAAATGAAATTAGGTATGTAGCTTCCTCTAGAGCCATAGGTGCTCAATAAGAAAGGGTTTAAATATTCGAAATTTTAGGGGGCTTTTGGGGGAATCGAAGTTATTAAAAAACGATTTCTTCAAAACTAACGAACAGGTGGGAATGAAATTTGGTATGTAGCTTCCTCTAGGGCCATAGGTGCATATTAAGAAAGGGTTTGAAAAAATTCGAAATTTAAGGTGGGGGGGGGTTTGGGGGGATCAAATTTACTAAAATCATAATTTCAGATCTTTTATTATTATGGCAATAGTGCTTTTATTATTCAAGATCTATGTATATAAAAGCCAAATACCACTCACTGACTGAACACTTAAAAAGAATACAATTAAGTTAAAAAGGCTGAAAATACCAACTACCACGGGCAACGCCGTACGGGTCAGCTAGTAGTATAGGTTAGGCAGAGATGCAGGCTTATTAAATTGCTGAGAACGAGGTTTAAAGTAAAGTAAGGGGCGCTAGTTGGAAGCGATAGTCAGTCTGAGAGCAACCGCTGCCCGTGAGTAGTCTCATATATGGGGGGAATCATGCTTGAATTTGCCTTATGTGATTAGTCTTAGTTTACTTTAGAACGGGACCAGAAGAGAGTTGATTTAATAAACAATGTAAAATCAACTAGCCGTTTACCGATTCTTTAAGAGCCTTCTCACCACCAACCATACTGGCAACTCCCGTCCGACAAGGGAAAATGCCATCTCTGCGGGAGCCGGTCGCAGGAGAGCCGGACTGGCAGCGAGCGGCCCGTTACACTGAAGCCGTTTCACGTTCACTGCTACGCAAATTTCGTATTTCCCACGCTAGGAGCTGACCTTTTATTTTTTATATTTATAGAATAAATGAATAGAAATTACTTTATTTTTAACCTTTCTACGTAATAATCACTAATATTTTAAAGCGGACGCACGTGTGCGTCCATAGCGCATACGCTTAAAATTGGAATGCGAAGCACGCAATGCTCCCAATAAAAATACTCCCAATTCGGGGGTTGGCGTGCGAAGCACGCAATGCATTGTGTATTGAAAATACATCCAATAAGGGGGTTGGCTTGCGAAGCACGCAATGCCTTGTGTATTGACAATATTCCCAATACGGGAGTTGGCGTGCGGAGCACGGAATGCCTTGTGTATTAAAAATACACCTGATACGGAGGTTGGCGTACGAAGCACGCAATGCACTCTGTATTGAAAATACTCCCGATACTGGGGTTGGCGTGCGAAGCACGCAATGTATTGTGTATTGAAAATACTCCTAATACGGAAGTTGGCGTGCGAAGCACGCAATGCATTGTGTATTGACAATACTCCCAATACGGGAGTTGGCGTGTGAAGCACGCAATGCATTGTGTATTGAAAATACTCTCAACATGACGGGTTGGCGTGCGAAGCACGCAATGCCTTGTCTATTGAAAATACTCTCAACATGGCGGGTTGTCGTGCGAAGCAAGTAATGCATTGTGTATTGAAAATACACACAATACGAGGGTTGGCGTGCAATGCACTGTGCGTCGGCCGCTTCTCATAGTGTTCAGTGTCAAGCTCACATGTGCGTCCTTCGCAGTGAACGTGTTCACATGCTTTGCTACGTTATCCTTTGCTACTTCTCTGACGAAATCCACCTTCAAGTCCTTGTGCAAGTAATTGTTTCCTATGCACCACGGAGCATTAACTATGTTTCTATTTTGAATGTGTAATAGAAGTTATAATGAAGTAATCGAGTAAAGCAAACTTTAAAAATATGCATTGGTTTAAGCATGATCTTTTTTGAATAGAAAATGACAAGTGGAATACTGACTTGGAATCGTTGGCATGCCAGCACTTAGCGGCTTTCTAGTCGACTTTGTTAACTGTAATAACTATCCTTCTACCCTCAATAAAGATGTACACGACATTCCACCAATACTAAGCATATTTTTTATAACACAGTATTGGTCCTGACGGGACCTTGTTCTATTTTCTCAAATTACACGTAAACTATCAATTATAGTACTGTATTGTTAAAAAGCGTTTCTGTTAAACTCAGTGCAATGTTCTCAATAATGGTTTCGATCAGCTAACTTTGAAACTAATATAAGATAGTAGGAAAACTAGTTCTGTGTTCGCATAGTTTTAGTAAAATTAAAAAAAGCACAAGATGTTCACAGATTAATAGAAACCTTTTACGTAACTCGATTGTAGTAGGCTAGCTTCTTAATAGCGCTCGGATAAATTAAACAACTCGATTGTAGTAGGCTAGCTTC
>JAGFPH010004885.1:10000-24406 GCA_018207615.1 Philaenus spumarius | reverse complement strand
AAAATATTTGAGAATTATCACAGACTGACATGGAAAAGTTACTAAGCGAGGATTTTTTTTATTTTTGTGTTATAAACAAACTTCCAGCGGGAAAGTTGTAGCCAATGAATTGATCTAAACTATACAATTCACCGATTTGTGATAAAATGATTACATCATTATGAAATCGTTTTTTAAATGAGCTCGAGGAGGTGCGGCGCCGAAACTCCCGAAGTACAGTTGTTTGATACGGGAATAACGTGTACATATTGTTATTTTAAGGTAACAAAAAAATAACATCATTATTATAAGGTAATTCTTTTAATTAAATATGAAACTCATTTTTCTACGTAATTACGATTTTCTTTTTCCATCATTGATCTCTAATTTTATTTCTTTGAATGTACGTAATAATGATATTATTTTTTAAACGTTAACCTCCAACTTAACGTTTTGTGTCCACTTCAAAAATATCAAATACTAATTATAAATTATAATTAGTTTATGATATTATTAAATTAATTAAAATAAAATGCTTACTTTTTTTCTAGCTGGCATAATTACCTGGGTACAAATGATTTTCTATATTACCTTAAAATAACAATATGTACACGTTATTCCCGTATCAAACAACTGTACTTCGGGAGTGGCGTCGCCGCACCTTCTCGCGCTCATTTAAAAAACGATTTCATAATGATGTAATCATTTTATCACAAATCGGTGAATTGGATAGTTTAGATCAATTCATTGGCTACAACGTTCCCGCTGGAAGTTTGTTTGTAACCCAAAAATAAAAATTTCCTCGCTTAGTGACTTTTCCATGTCAGTCTGTGATAATTCCAAAATATTTTCAATTATTAAAATTCAAAATACCTTTTAAAATAAAAGTTTTTTATACTGTTAGAATCCGTATTTTATGTAGATTAAGAATATCTAAATTTTATTTTACTGAAAGCCTTTCCACCGAGTTACAACAGCGAGTTAACGACTGCGCTCACATTACAGAAATATTACCAGCTGCCGTGTATCAGCATGGTGACGTCAGAGTGAAACTTGCGGCACAGTGCCGAGATCAAAGAAACGGTTTAGCCCTTGTTATAGAGCCCTGGTAGAAAGGGCCTGCTGTCAACTGTTGTTTGAAGTTTTAGAAGGGGAAGTTTTTCAATTCTTATCTCCATCAGGCCAATTTGTCCTACCACGTCTAAAGATGTTTCACTTTGAAAAGTATATTTTAAATGAAAGCAAAAAATGTAGATAGAAAATAATCGTATAACCAGAGAGTCTGCTGCCTCGATGAAAACTGTTATGTCAAAACCCGTAAACTATCACAGTGCAAACTCAGAGGTTTTGTCAATTCAACTGAAAGGATGTGACGGAATTGAGTTGCCTACGCCCTGTGGAGTAGACGTTCAACGTGGCAATACTAGATGGTGTTGACTGAAAAGCGGTACACTTTGAAGGTTGTGTAACAGGACCTTACAGAACTCTTCAATATACGTATCTTATCTTTAGTCGAAGTTTGGAGATAACCTTTTTTTAATTTTCAGAAAATCGTTCATGAACATCTAATGTATAATTCGTAAGGGACAAAAATGACAAACTATTGATTTTTATCAAATATGTTTGCTTGTAAACAAGACGGAAACACGTGGTTTTCAGTCGAGTTACTTCGAATTTTGTTAATTATTAACTATACGTTGGAGCTTTCTGCAAATTGAAATGCCATGTGCACATATACAAAATAAAAAATAAGATCGCCATTAGTAAAAACGTAAGTGTAACAAGCGATATTCTATAGTCGCGCCCGAGCGTCTTACCAGTGCAATATCACGGGCCAGCCTACTCAGTGCCGACTACACTAACTGAACTCAATGCATTATTTACCCCAGCGGTATTGCACGGACTGAAACTTCCAAGATAGACTAGAATTTGTATCTTGCTCCATCTTTACATTCACGAAAGGAAAATCTGGTACGGCAGCTAGTAGATCTGGTTTTACTCTTACTTGAGTAGGTTTAAGTTGTAATATGGTCGTTATAAAAGGCCACGTTAAAATACTATAACTAAGTAATAATTCACGATTCGTCCAACACGTACCACGTATGTAGGTTCTGCACTGTGCCACTATACTGATTGTCTATTAACCAATTTACAGCTTAACCTAAGAGGATTAACTGTTAACCGGCCGTTAAAATACTGCAGTTGATCCTCTTTGTACTGAATCCTGTTTATACGTCATCAGTTCTTAACCATTACCTCATTAACTAGAGATCTGTTGACTGACAAATATTAAAGTTACTTTTACTTAATAAACATTGTTTTTTTCTAAATTATTTACAATATGCTTACTAGTGATCAGGCTGATTAATTTAGATTCACATCAGAAATACATCATTTAAAAAACAAACTATTTAAAAACTACATTAAGGCCTACCTATCTATGCTGACGGGGATTTTTAATTCGGTAAATGTGTACAATAATAAGGATTATAAAACTGTAGGCCTATTTGTTAAACATTTTTATTTAAATACGTTATTATATATTTAAATAAAGATAAAAATACTATCTTTTAATAGCTTTTTATTTCATATTGATAGATCAAATTATTTAGAAGTTATTAATATTAAAGTGGAGTAATTAATAATCGAATATGTTTATATGTTTTACGAAGATGTACGAATGGTTCCGAAGTAAAACGAATAGGTATCTCTTCTTTAAATTTGTATAAACAAAATAAATATATTTATGATAAAAGGTTGTATTTAAATACAGTTTAAAAACAGTTAAAGGAAATATTAAAATGTATATTATAGCATACATTAGTTCTATAACTCATATTAAAAAAAATCAACTTCATAAGAAATTATAACGATTGAAGTTGTAAACATAACCCCAAACCATAATCTACACTGGGTTTACAGATGATGGGTGAAATCAGCTTTTATATTATATGTTACTCACGTACGCTAGTACACTCGCTTTTATAGGAGTTGATAAATGATTTATTCAACTTTTTTTTAAAGTGAACGCCATATTGGGAAAATGGCAGTCGTTACAGTTCTAAACCACCGTCAAGTAATACAAAGAATACATTCATTATAAAAAAGGCTAACAATTTTCTGTCTTCGCCGGTGGGTGAAGTTTACTTGGCGCGTTACTGGCCCAAACGACAAAGTTATCCGGAAAGTTCGTGAAGGACTTGGACATAGTTTAGTGTGCAGACACTGCATCCCCCCCCCCCCCCCCATGTGTGAATAAGTTGCATCGTCCTTGCCGTAGAAACAATTTAAAGCAGAAGGAGAATTCATAGTCAGAAATGTTTTGAATACCTAGTGTTATTCAAAGAATTTAATATATTAGAATAGAAGGCTCCCAACCCCGCTCGCTTAGCTCATCACCCCAGTGGCGACTCACGGCAAAGCGAATGCAAACAGATTATTGCATAATATGATATTTTCACTAGAATAACGATTGATTATTACCGATTTTAAATTTTTATACCGAAGAGATTGAATTTTCAAGTTATAAAATATAATACAAATGTTGTACGGTTAAGTAGGCTAGTATTTCAAACTGGTCAAATAGGCATTGTAAAAAATTAAATAGGCATAATTTTGATATTGACAGGTGTTTTAACTATGATATAGTAAGCCTTTTTCTATGTTTGTGGTTGCTATACCCAACTTAAAAAAACAGTCGATTGTACAAAATTACTGCCTGATTATAAATTTGTTAATTTGATTGATGTGGTAATAAATGACGAAATAATCTGCTTAATCGTGGAAGCATTTACCCTCCGAATTTGTGTTCCTTTTCGAGTGTTCAGCCTGCACTCTGGTGGTTATCACATCAACTTGTTGCTATCGGAGGAATACTAAAAAATTTAATATCCGTTAATTTTGTGCGAGAGAAAGCCGTGTTTAACAATACATACTCACATACATAGTCACGCATGCGCGTTTCACTACGTTTACGGTCAGGGTTAAGTCTGTAACCATCTAGTTTCCGTCTTTATGAAGCTGTCCTATATTTGCCAGCGGAAGAATGAAACGCGGTAAAACTCGATACTAGTAGTGTACTGCTGTGGCACGTGGAGAGCTGCATTGAACTCAGGAATATTTTTTAAGTGAAAACTTCTATAGGCGAATCGGATTTTTCCGTCACGCATTTTCTGAAACGCTCTATTCCGTCACGCTCTACTTTATTATTATATAGTAGGCCTACACGCGTGTATATAGCAGAATATATAGTTTACTTGGTAATATACCACTGAAATGGGCATTGTGTTTCCTCATTTCGTAAATTGTGTTAAACTAGTTTACTTGGTTATACCTCCGAAATGGGCATTGTGCTTCCTCATTCCGTAAATTGTGTTAAAATTGTTTACTTGTTTACCTTTAAAATGGACATTGTGCTTCCTCATTTCTTAAATTCTTTTAAAATAGTTTACTTGTTAATACCTTTGAAATGGACATTGTGCTTCCTCATTCCGTAAATTGTGTTAAAATAGTTTACTTGGCAATACCTGTGAAATGGACATTGTGCTTCCTCATTTCGTAAATTGTGTTAAACTAGTTTACTTGGTTATACCTCTGAAATGGGCATTGTGCTTCCTCATTCCGTAAATTTTGTTAAAATAGTTTACTTGGTTATACCTCTGAAGTGGGCATTGTGCTTCCTCATTTCGTAAATTGTGTTAAAAAAGTTTACTTGGTAATATCTCTGAAATGGGCATTGTGCTTCCTCATTTCGTAAATTGTGTTAAAATAGTTTACTTGGTAATACCTCTGAAATTGGCACTGTGCTTCCTCATTTCGTAAATTGTATTAAAAAATTTACTTGGTAATATCTCTGAAATGGTCATTGTGCTTTCTCATTTCGTAAATTGTGTTAAACTAGTTTGCTTGGTTATACCTCTGAAATGGGCATTGTGCTTCCTCATCCCGTAAATTGTGTTAAAATAGTTTGCTTGGCAATACCTGTGAAATGGACATTGTGCTCCTCATTTCGTAAGTTGTGTTAAAAAGCTTACACTTCTCGCGTGAGGTCTTAAGCACACAATTTACATTTTCTTTTCACTCCTGCCGAGCCTGCCACTCAGGTGACTAAAATCAAAACAAATTTTGTTTGTTCTTTAAATAATTAGGCTTGGTTTGAAAAAAATTCAGGGAATTCTGAGCAATAGTTTTTAGGTTATATATTTAAAAAAAAAAACTTCCAACGTTTTAATGTAATATAATTTTGTTTAATGTAAATCTAGAAATATGGATATTTTACCATATGAATAATTCCTATGCTTTAACTTTAAAAATAGCTGCAAGCTTTAATTTAAGACAAATAGTAATATCAAATCACTGATACTTTTTGAAAAAGGTACATCAAACATGCAAACTAACATGGTAAAGAGATAAGGACACCAGACTCTCTTTAATTGACGTATTGTTCACATTCGAATATAATTTATAAAAGCTAAAATAGTGCGTACAGGTAGACTTGTTAATTAAGTATTTTGTTTTATTCGTATTTATGTACGAAGCACAAGCCCGAAAAAATAGTCGTAATAAAACGTGAAACGTATTTCATCGAGTTAACTAAGAATCCACCACCGTAGCGCTTTCGGTCTGCGCACCTCATTTTGTATTCTTTCCCTGTAAAACAGCTGATTAAATTTCCTTTTAAAAATAACCGAACGAAATGGCTTCTCATAAAACAGCTGATTGACTTTGATAGAAACGTCAAGCAAACCCTACGACTGCTGTCTACGGAATGAAGGAACACTGATTGAAACGAAATTGAATAACTCAATGCGACTTGAGGTTTAATTTCAACGAAACGAAAACGGGAAGCCGACGTACGCTTTCTTTCTTTATGCAAAAGTCTGTGGGAAGTAAAAACAGTATTCAAATTTGTTTTAGTTTTGTTTTCTCAGCCGCTCCGTACAGTAGACTTACTGTTACTTTAAAGAAGATAGTATCACTGCCAGTGGCGGATAAAGGGATAGGCAAACAAAAATGTAAGTTAATTCACAAAAATGTTGTTACTTTTGTTTATGTTAGAAAAATAACAATTTTAACATAAATAGTAAAAACAAGTTCAAATGTATGTTCTTAATTTCATAAGTACTCGCTTAAGGCGTACTCTCCACATTCAAAACTACTATATTGGGTACCAATTTCAATGTTAAATAACCAAAACATACCTCCACTATTAAGCTTATTTTTGCGTTGTATCTTATCTTCTAAAGCGAGAGATAATAGTCTGTCTGCTAAATGGATCTGGAATCTCCGTCTAAGGATTTTTGATTTTTTGATTTTATATGGGGCTTTTGGCCACGAGAAATCGATTTGAAATGGTCACCAGTCTGGGAAAATTCGTTTTCTACGTCTTTTTATTAAATTAAAAAGTGAAATTTGTCCATTTTAAACAATACAAAGCACAGCTGATGCAAATGTTTTCAATGTCATTACAATAATCATCTGTTTTCTTTTAAACGAAGCACAGCTGATGCAGATGTTTTCAATGCCATTACAATAATCATCTGTTTTCTTTTAAACTGTATTTTATTAGAGGTAAGCCTAATGTTGTATCTAATTATAGTTACCATGGCAACGAATACTTCTGCTAAATAAACATACCCTTTAATTAGTTGTTTAATGTTATAGGCCTAACCTAAACGATGTTCACGGAAATTTGCAATAATAGTTATTGACGTGAGCAAACTAGGCCCTGCTTATAATCGAGCTTTAGCTCGGTCTCCTGGTACTTTGTTAAAAAACGAAAGCTGTATTTTTTTTCTTAAAGTAAAGTAGATTGTGGGTGTTGATTGCTAAGGATTTTTGCAATATCTCTTTTTGCAACTGAGTAAAAAAATTAATAAAGTTTACTATGTTTTACTATTTATATCATACGTTTATGAAAACAATAAAACGGTTTCTGAAAATGTATTCGGCAATCAACATCCGCATATGACAGTACTTCATAATGAAACCATATTTTTAAATTTATTCCACGAATTAACGGAAAAAAATGACTTATTCTGTAGCATTGCTCATATGGGAATCAGATTCAATATGGCGGGCAGGGAAGCGCCCCCTTAATACAATGTTACAAACAAGACTGTAGCTCTTATAAATACATACATCTTATGTTGCTGCGATAAAAATACCGTCGTACAGTGCAGCCCGCAGAAGGATCTGGAGCGGACTCGAATAGAGGTGGGCGTTATTTAATGTAACAGGAAAAATAATACTATTAATGCGTTGCAGACTATTACCACGTTAATACGTTATGTAGGATACCCTGTTATTTCTGTAACGTCAAGCGATAACGCGGTGAAGGGGATTGACGAACGTTCCAGAGAGGTGTTAAAACTGCTTTATAGAACTATCCTTCCCTAGGCCTTAGAGAATAGATAATTTAGTAATTGAATTTAAACAATTGACACTATGCATATTAATTCAGTCTAGAAGTTTAACTACAAAATATGTTTTTTATTTTTGTCATCAATAATTAATTACTCTAGGTTTAAATTTGATTCCAGTAATTTGTATCACGCAGGGCAAACGATACTTAAGATACAAATAGGCCTATTGTCCGCGAGAGGAAAGACGTCCCCTGAGCTCTTGCCTATTCAAAAAATTGCAGGCGCTTATCTGAGTCGGCGCTAAGCTTACGTTGCACACGGCATTCTGCGGTCACATTCACTGTGGCAAAACATGTAAAATAGCCAATTGAGATTTTACTTTATTGTAGATATTTAATTGTGTTAATAGTGTTGAGAAAACCATTAGGGTTTGATAAGCCTTCCGGTTTTAAAAACTAACTTTATTACAGTATACGATTACTATAAAAAAGTTTGTTATTAAGAAAGAAAGTTGTTACTGTAAAATTTTTTACAGTTAGGCAGTAAGAAAACCCGTTATTGTATTTACAAATAAGATTATATTTACACTTATGTACATAGTGTTTACAAGTTCTTAAATTACTATACAATATTAAATTGTAAACCATTTTAAATTTATATACAAAACTAGCAAAAGCTTGTTGATAGGCCTACTAAAAAAACAGATACACAGTAAATCCCTCGACATTCGCGGGCTTGGTATTCGCGGTTTTGATTATTAGCGGTCGTTAAAAAAAGAAAAACTACTGTATTAAATAGAAATAAAGTACATGTAAAATTTGTAAATTATTGCAGTGTTTGTACTGTAATAATTATTGTACGAATAATTAATTAATTAATTTAATTAAATTAATTAATAATTAATTAATTTAATAACATTGTATAAAACCCACGTCGTCAAAAAACTCACAAATACAACAAAACATACAAGATGGGATTTAAAAAATCTTTACTAGCAAAATGCACTTAAAATTTTCAGAATAATTATATATAAATAAGTATATAATATTATACAAATAATTATAATCAAATTTAAACCTAGAGTAATAAAATTACTAAAATTAAAAATAAAACATAATTTTAAGTTAAACTTGTAGACTAAGTTAAATTGCACAGTGTTCATTTAAATTTAAATAGTTAAATTGTTTAAATTCAACTATTAAATTCCCTAAGGCCTAGGGAAGGAAAATTTATATAAAGCAGTTTTTTTTTTTAATATTTTATGTCAATAGTAATTATTATGTCATGTGCATATAAGCTACTCATTATGTGTAAGTATTTATAACTTTTATGTGTTTTATTTTATAAGTATTACACATATTTTATTAAACTGCAGTACGTCATTCAAGTTTTGGTGGTTCATTGTAATAAATACAATTATTTTCAATAATGTGACACATTTTGTTCAATTTCGTATTCATTTTTCAGAAATGTTTCAGAGAATCAAATTAAAAGTATGCTAACATTAGTATATTGTATATTATACAAATAATTATAATCAAATTTAAACCTAGAGTAATACAATTATTGATGACAAAAATAAAACATAGCTTTCCGTGGCGGACTGGTCTAGCCCAAGTATTCTATAGCCCTGCACTTAACGGCTGTTCTACAGGGATTCCACATTAGCAGAAACAAAACTATGGGGCGCGAAATGTTTGGACAACGCGGAGCGCCTGCAAATGCCGTGCGGTAACATACAAACACTGCTGCATACCGTCCTGGCTCAGAGGACTTCTTTCCTCTCGCGGACAATACGAACATTTAAAGCTATATTTTTATTGGGTCATGGAAGCACACCAAGAAGTAATTTTGCAAAATGGTGACTTTAAAGAGTAAAAAAGTGAAAATTTGGAGTTCACTCCCAGCCCTCACGGCAGCCAAATCAGCTGGTTCGGATCATAAGCTCGGCAGCACAGGTTTGTTGAATGCATTTACATTCAGTACCACAGCAACCAGCCATAGCAAATTTAGAATTAGTTTACTATTCTTCACAACCAACAGCTTTTTTAAGTTAGGTTAGCAAAATAAAAGCAACCGCCAATGAAAAAAAAACGAAAAAAGCTTACTGTACTACAATTAAATTCAAACATCTGTACTTACGTATAGTACCACAAATAAAATTGCTGATTTGGATCAAACACCTAAGTTGTACCAAAACACGTTTATTGACTCATTTTACTTTCTCACTATAGTATAGTATAGAGAAAGTATAGTGATCGCAAAAAAAATCGATGTTGAGATTTTTGTGGAAATATCCGTTTTGGGACCCCCTGAGTCCAAAAAAGTGTTTTTTACAAAATGTCTGTCTGTATGTATGTCTGTATGTCTGTATGTATGTCTGTATGTAGACAAAGCTAGAGAGAAAACTATTCGATCGATTTCAACCAAATTTGCACCAGTCATGTCCAGTACGCCTGTATAGATGCACGAAAAAGGTCTTTGAACAATTTTGAAAAACAACCCCCTTTTTGGCCAAAAAACCCCCAAAAAATAAGTTATTATTTATTTATAAAAAAACGGCTCTAACGATTTTGATAAAATATGGCCTATTTGTAGCCTTTAATGTGCCCTACCATATACAAAAACCCGCATCTTTCTAAAAATTCTTGTTTAGCTAATAATAATAATAATAACTGATTTTTGGGGGTTTTTTGGCCATAGGGGGAGTTTTTTTCAAAAATTTTCAAAACCTTTTTACGTGCATCTATAAAGACCTAATTTACGTGTTTGGTGCAAATTTGTTCGAAATCGATCGAATAGTTTTCTCTCTAGCTAATAATAATAATATTTATTAGTTAATCGCCTACTTTAATAAAAGTATACAAAGCTAGAGAGAAAACTATTCGATCGATTTCAACCAAATTTGCACCAGACATGTCCAGTACGCCTGTATAGATGCACGAAAAAGGGTTTTGAAAATTTTTGAAAAACAACCCCCTTTTTGGCAAAAAAACACCCAAAAAATCAGTTATTATTTTTTTATTAAAAAACGGCTCTAACGATTTTGATAAAATTTGACTTATTTGTAGCCTTTAATGTACCCTACCATATACAGAAACCCGCATCTTTCTAAAAATTCTCGTTTAGGTAATAATAATAATAATAATAACTGTTTTTGGGGGTTTTTTGGCCATAAAGTGGGTTGTTTAAAAAAAAATTTCAAAACCATTTTACGTGCATCTATGAAGACCAAATTGACGTGTTTGGTGCAATTTTTTTCGAAATCGATCGAATAGTTTTCTCTCTAGATAATAATAATAATAATATTTATTAGTTAATCTCCAACTTCAATAAAAAAACTCTCCTACCCCACCCTACAAGTCACAGTGAATCTGTTTAGTAATTTAAATGTATTTGTGAGAAAGTATGTGCCAGTTCCTGGTACCGTTTATTACACTTATTGTCACATCAACGAACTTGAAAAATTTAAAATCCTTATTTCGCAAATGTGTTTTTTTTTTTTGTGGCCATGCCATATCTCTCTTAATTCTTCATCAAAACTAAATGATTCAAACGTAATTTTAAAGCTTATGTTCCCCGCTATTGACGAAAAATAGATAAATGGCTTAAAAGTAATGTTTTCGTTAAAAAAAGGATTAAAAAAAACTTTCATACGAAAGTTCACATGATTCCTAACTAAACGCGCCATCTATTAACAATCTGTTTAACTAACTTGACAGCTGTTAGATTGTTTACATTGTATATGCAAGTGTAATCTATCCACACAATCAACCAAATTAAACCAACGTAAATAACTAAACGTAGTTTACTTAATTAAATCAGGCCTAATACTAACTTGCGAAATATTCGCACTTGTCAGCTGGTCGTGTTATTATTCTTCACAAATTACAGTTTTTTTAAGATTAGGTAAAAGAAAACAAACAGAATCAACGAAAAAGGCTTAGTGTATTATAGGTCAAATATAAAAATTTGTTTGAAATGTTCATTATCGATTATTTAAGTATTAATGGTGAAATTACAACACATGTCGTATAGTCTTTCCGCTCGGCCATGTTACCTGACTTCTCGGAACTCAACCCCCCCCCCCCCCTACACGCTCGCCGGGCCTACCGGTGGCAAACAATGACTCACCTAGTGGAGGGGTCGTTGAGTTCCGAGAAGTCAGGTATAACGGCCGAGCGGAAAGACTATAATCGAATTATTGGCAATGGTGCGTGTCTATATCGATCTCTTTCTTACATTATGCATTGGCTCACCATCTTACTTACATCCAAGTGCCTCTGTCCTACTCAATTTTCGAGTCTAGGACCGAGGGCCAGTTGCCTAAAAACTTTGACGAGGGTAATTTGACAGCCAGAGGCTTGGCGGAGCGAGGGCCAGCCGGTTAGGGATCAGTGACCTGTTCTACTGTGCGGTGGGTGTGGGGGTGGAAAGGTTTTAATTATCGTTTATGTATTCCGATAACAATATGATTATAATATTTGTATAATTATAATATTTCGTCGTATTATCACTTTATATAATTATCTAACCTAACCTAACCTAACCTAAACTCTTCTATAGAAATTAGTTTAGAGTCGTACTCTATGCATTTAATCTTACCCCTCCCGTGAATCACTTCCGCTCTGGGGAGTCGACTGGCCCTCGGCCCTACCTGGCTGTTTTGACAGTTTATGACCCCCACGGCAAAAGATCGGCTGGCCCTCGCTCCGTTTTCCTCAATTTTCATATAGTGATCACATCATTGTATAGAATTTAATCTGAACGCATTGGCTTTGCTATTAGTGAACGAAGCAAGCAGTGGCGGAGTCCTTATCAAAATATTTTTTTTTTTTGTTGTAGAGTAAAGAATTAATAATTATTTTATGAAGTGGATAAACTAATTTCTACTCTTATACATAATTATTGTAATTTTAAACCAAGCAATAAAACAAAGACGTTTTTAATGCTGCTTAAATTTAAAAAAAAAAAACTATTAAATTTAAACACTTAAAGAATTACTCGTTTTCTGGTCGTCTAGCCGTACACATTCCGTTTTCCTTACAACCACTCCTTTTATTTAATTTCTTAAAATAAATCCATTCAGTTCCCACTATTCAGGACCATAACATATAATCATACACTCGATGGTAAAATTTACATATTCCTTTTAAGTTATTATTTATATTAGTTGGCTTTATGGTCTCGAGTCATGAAAAACGAAGAAAAGGTATTGGATAGCGTTTTATGCGGATGTGGTATAATGGCCCAGCTGACAGGCTAGGTAATGGCTGCAGTCACGTGACCGGAAGTGGATAGTATAGCCTCCCTTAGTGGTATAACTCTTCACACTGTCTCAGTTGTTAAAATAACCTGAGGAATAACAGTAACTATTTAGAAAATGTGACTTAAAATTTAAAAACTGTATTTGCAAGCTGAAATTATTTAAAATCAAATACTTAAGTTGTCCGAATATTTTTTTTTTAATCGCAACAAATGAAAAATGCAGATGAAGTAAAACGAACGCCAGTAACTAGGCACGAACCTACGCATCTGCGTGGGATTTTGCAACAAAAGAGCGTATATCATTGCTGGTTGGGAAATAAAGCACTGGACCTACGATAATTTTTGTACAGATAGCGCCAATTAGGATGGAGTGCAAAGAGGGGAGTGCACTACATTTCCCCTCTCGCGGTGGAGTACAGTCAGAGCATTGACTGGGCTAAAAAGCGTTCACAGCGACAACAGACTTATAATGGCTAGACAGCAACTGACTACTTTTTGGTGGTGACTGTACTGAAGACTCACAGTCTAGTAGGAGAGGGTAAGACGTTACAGCGCATGCTCAAGTGACGCTTCACGCTACTTGTCACTATCAGTAGTAGGACTGATCGAGATGCGGTTTTTTGCATTCGATTCAGGAAGCCACCAGGAAAGTTTGTGACCCCATGCGATCGATGAGAAATCAATATTGGATCGGCGCATAAGAAAAATGTTTTTTTTAATTGCATTCAATGAGCTGATTAAAGAAAAATTTATAACTTGGTCAATAATGACAGCGATGACCCCCTCCCAGAACACCTGGGGCCTAAGATAGGTGATTCACGTCGCATCGTCTCCTGGAATTTTCTAGAAATCCGCCACGAAATTGATCGAAACTTTTTACCCGGGGGTTTTTTTAGTTGCTGAACACGAATATAATATCGGCGATGACTCCCGGAGCTCTTGGGGCTCAGGGCGGGTGATATCCATGTCGTCTCCTGGAATTTTGTAGGAATACGACACGAAATTGATCGAAACTCTTTACTTGGGAGTTTCTAGGGTAGCTCATCACCAATATAATGATAAGAAGACGACGTGACCCTGCGCCCCAGGTGTTTCGGGGGTCATAACCGACATTCTATTCGTGATCACCCCGACCCCAAAAACCTAAAAGTACCAAAATCGGTCCCATTTCTGTCATTATTGACCGAGTTATAGATTTGTCTTCAATCAGATAATTGAATGCACTTTAAAAAAATGAATTTTTCTCATGCACCGATGCAATATTAATTTTGCATCAATCTCATGGGGTCACAAACTTTCCTGGTGGTTTCCTGAATCGAATGCAAAAAACTACATCTCGATCCGTCTTGCTGCTGAAATTATCGTAGGTTTGGCCTATGTTAGTGCATTATTTCCTCGCCTATGGTATGATAACGACGCTGCGTCGTCACCTTCAAAATGTTTCTGAAATAGGACGCCATACTTATGTGGCGGATTATATTTACCAAAATAATGGCAACTGTACCTCAGTCATAACATTTTTGTATGTAAAGTTTTGCAATTTTGCAGAAAACATAGACTAATTAATTAATTACACAAATTAATTTGAGGCTCTGTACATGTACAATGTTGAAAATCCCTAACAGCATAGCCCAGGTCAGATATAGTTTGTTGGTTGTATGCCTAATAGCCCAGTCAATAAAGGGCAAAAATAGGCCTTAGTGGGAAGTAATTAGTGGAAAGCTGAAATTTTGTCAGATGTTACAATAGTATAAGAGAAGTATTTACACAAAAATCCCCCCCCCCCCCCCCCCTT
>JAGFPH010004884.1:98122-109107 GCA_018207615.1 Philaenus spumarius | reverse complement strand
GAAGAGGACATTTTTCAAAACTGCGTGAAAAATAGTATTTTGGATAAAGAACAGGAAAATAAAGTCTTACAATTAATGCATAAGTACGGTGAGGTATTTAGCGAAATTCCGGGTAGATCGAATAAATATGTTCATACCTTAAAAGTGAACGAAAACGCGGCGTATGTAAATAGGAATTACCCCATACCAATTAACTATAGGAAGCAGGTGCAGGCAGAACTCGACCGGATGCTAGAATTAGACCTAATAGAGCGATCCAGAACGGCCTACATAAACCCAATGGTTGTGGTAATTAAGCCGAACGGAAAAATAAGACTATGCTTAGACGCACGGAAATTAAATCAAATAATTGAACCGGATTATGAGAGTGCTCCGCCAATACAGGAGATATTACAGAAAGGTCGGAATAAGCGTTTCATAACAAGGTTTGATTTAACTACGAGTTTCTGGCAAGTTCCGTTGGACGACGAGTCGAAAAAATATACTGGATTTTTGTATGACAACAAAGTATACAATTTCAAGGTTATGGCATTCGGCCTTCAAAATTCTCTTGCAGCTTTAGTAAGGACTATTGACAGAACGCTAGGCAAGGAAGTGGATGAATTCACTTTAGGGTATGTGGATGATTTGTTATGTATGTCCGAGTCGTTCGAAGAACACCTAGAACACTTGGAAATCATTTTCAGAAAATTCAAAGAAGGAAACATAACGATCAACCCAACTAAAACAATAGTTTGCCAGGAGAAAGTGAACTTTCTAGGATATGTGTTTTCGAAAGAAGGCGTTAGTACGGATCCCGAAAAGTTACAGGCAATACGGGATTTCCCAAGGCCAAGTAACAAAAAGAAATTACAATCGTTCCTAGGTTTTGTTAACTATTACTCAAGGTTTAGTTTAAAATACGCGGAAGCAACGAAACCTTTGTTAAAATTATTAAAAAAGGATGTACCATGGAAATGGGATACCGAGATGGAAATTGCTTTTGACAACGTTAAAGGATTGTTTAAAGAAGCCGTAACAATTATGCACCCAATAGAAAACCAAGGCACTTACTTGCAGACGGACGCAAGCGAACACGCAATCGCAAGTCAATTATATCAATTAGATAATCAGGAACAAATGCAAGTAATAGGATTTGTAAGCAGGACTTTGAAAAATGCCGAACAGTTTTATACAATCTGTGAAAAGGAATTATTAGCCATTGTACACGGACTGAAAAAGTTCAGGCCTTTAATTCTAGGCGCACCGCTAACAATTGTAACGGACAATAAAGCATTAAAGTTTTTGCGAACTTGCAACTTCGCAAATGCCCGATTAACGCGATGGATACTCGCTATACAGGAATATAATGCAAATATAATCCATTGTCCGGGAAAAGAAAACATTCCCTGCGATATAGTGAGCCGGATGTATGATTGTGAAGGGGCTAAGAAAAAGCATAACCCAATACAAGTTAAAATCAGCCAACTTAAAATAAATAAAACGCCGGTATTTGAACAAATTATGCAAAATTTTAGAGCGGAACAAAGGAATGATAATTTCTTAAATAACATAATAACTAATATTCAACAATTTGTAAATTATAGGATACATGATAATACTTTATATAAATTAATCCGAAATAAATGGAAAATAGTCGTGCCAGAGAACATAAAAGAATCATTTATACATGAAATGCACCGAATTTATGGGCATTTAGGCCGAAATAAATTACAAAGTATCATATGTCCAACATTTAGTATAAAAAATTCAGGGAGAAATATTTTAAATGTGATTAAAAAATGTCAAATTTGCCAATTGGCGAAAAATACAAATAAATATTCGCAAGGGATTTCCAAGCCTATAATCGTGGAAGATATTAGACAATTAGTGGCAATAGATTATCTAGGACCATTACCTAAAGGACAATACAACATGCAGCACATATTAGTGGTTATCGACGTATTTTCGAAATATGTGAAATTGTACCCAGTACGAGCGCCGACAACAAATAACACCATTGATAAACTGCAGGATTATTTTCAACGGGAAGGCCAACCGCGAAAACTCCTGACAGATTATGCAAGAGGATTCACGTCAAACCGGTGGAATGAGTGGATAAACGAAAGGAACATAGAACATGTACTTATTCCTGTTCGACACCCTCAAGTCAACCTGGCAGAAAGAGTGATTAAGGAAATAGGCCGAATACTGCGAACATATTGTCACAATGCGCAACCGACGTGGAGGGGTTATTTAGAGTATATTGAGGAGTTAATAAATAATACACCCCACGAAACAACCGGTTATACTCCAAGACAAATACAGCATAACGTCGAACCGCAATATATATGGCAAGAGTATTTTCCTCAAGACGCCACACTTCGCCAAGTAGAAACTTGGGAAATCAAGAAAGAAAATTGTCTGCAACGAATTAGAAGGAAAGGAAATCAGCGCGCCGAAAAGAAGAACCGAAATATTAGGGAAGTAAGATTTCGAGTCGGCGATAAAGTATTGAATGTTAAACTGAATCGTGCTAGCGCAGAGCGGCACGAAACAGAAAAATTAATGTTAATTTACGGAGGTCCATATGAAGTCAGAAATGTAATAGGAAGAAAATCATACGAAATATACGATCCGGTCACCCAAAGGTCGAAGGGCGTATACGACGTTAAAGATTTAAAACCTTATGTGGAGCCGTAATTATAATTAGAACAACGATTCAAATAAAAATTGTAAATATTATAAATGTGTTAGAATATAGGTGTTTTAAAAAATAAAAGTTTAGCTTAGTAGGAAATTCAATAGAAATAAAATCATACAGATTAAATACAAGCAGCGGACAATGTAAACAAACCATTCGAGCGAGAGGAAAACTAACCTGGGGAGCACAACAGATGATCGAGGAAGGTCAACAAACTCTGCGTACAAAAATCGATACCAGCTGACCGTAAGGAGGGATCAATATGTTTACTCGTAGCAAGGCCTAATAATTAAAAATATTTTTTAGCCATTGTGAGAGTTTGACAGTAAAAAGAGAGGTTTTAGCCCTGGGGTTCCCTTAAGTAAAACTTGGTTGTTTGTTACATTTTATATATAATTAATAATTAGTAAGTAATCATAATATAATAATTAATAATTGTGTTTCAGCAGATGTGGACACCTATTTGAAAATATATATGTTGTTTATGTAATATGTAAATGAATGTATTTAGCTAGGAGAAAATACAAATGGGATAAGTGATCTTACCAAAAGTAAGTGATAAAATAATAAAATAAATGTTAGAATAAGTTTGTATACAATATAAAATTAGAATATCAGGAGACATTAAAAAACAGATTTTCCACACCAAAAGCCTAAGTAAAATCAGTTTTTAAATGGGGGGAAGGTTGTCACGGGCAAAAACCCGAGACAAATGGGCTAATTACTAGAATAATTAGGCCTAACATTAAAAGTTGTATATAGAAGCCAATAGGCCTAAATATGTAAATTGATAATTAGTAATAAGTAAAACAACATGTTATAAAGAGATATCAAAGGAAAATAGGGTGTAAGAAGGAAGTAAATAATTTAAATTAATTATTTTATAAATTGCAGGCTTAGCCCATGTTAAAAGTAATAGTAGCCAAGCGGAGTGAATTATTCTAAGGGAAATCGACAGGATAATTCTTGTCAGGTTTTGTCGAAGATTGCAAAACTCTGTCTGTTGCTATGCGCCGTGAAAGAATTCAATGTAAAATTTTAATATATTTTCAAAAATAAAAATAGTAGGTTATTTTAAATGTAATGGGTAGAGGAGAAAAAGATGATAATAATCTAATTAACAGAATTGTTTTAATTAAGAAAGGGAAAAAGTTATAGAGCAAAGACGTAGCAGAAAAAATGCTAAAATTCACAAATTTGAAAATTTCGAAAATCTAAATTGGGGATAAAATAAAGAATAAAAAATTAATAATCATTAAATAACAATAAATTAATATAATTAAATATTTTAAAAGAAAAAGGCTCAAAAATAAACATATTTAAATAAATGAATAAATCGGGGGAAATAAGTTTCTACAGAAATAAATATATGTAAAATAAGATGTAATATATATGTTTTTGTAATACACCATGTGAGAAAAGGGCATAAACCAAAAAGGGGGGTTGCCAAATCCAAAATTCGAGATACACATAGGATAGGCCACAGAACCGTGCCCGATGTGAAGATAGAAGAAAGCAGATCAATTTTGGACGTTTGGGAACCAGACGAATAAGATAGAGCCAAGAAAATTCGAATTTGGACCATTTTGAAGAATTTAAAATTCAAAGTTAAGGAAAAACTAGCGAAGGCGATAACTGGAGAACCAGGAACCTTAGAACAACCACTCAAAGGAGGGAGAAAGCAGAAGATGGTCAGGAATCCAATGAGCTGCAGAAATCCAAAATCGGACCATGGGTTACAAAGTTAGAGCATTTTGAAAGTTTTGCATACAAAATTGAAGTAAATCTTGTATGAACCGGCAGGGTTTAAGTAAACAGTACGGAGTGCGCTTGGAGAGATGACGTCATGCAACCACCACCGAGTCCAATACAGTTACTTATTGCACGGAAAGTTAAATAATTAATTATCTACGAAACTAAAGTGGAGTAATTAAAATGAAGGCGTGGGAATTAAATTAAATAAATAAAAGAAAAATCTACAAGCTAGAAGGACCCTTTAAAGCACCAGAGAAGCGGGGTTGTCAAAAAGAAAAGAGTAAATCTCTTGACTTTGATTTCCAAAGTACAAGGTAGAGAGAAGAAAAATTAAATTTAGTTGCGTTAAGGTAGTCACCCGAGGACCACGTAAAAGTCTGAAGAATCAGCAGTAGGTCGGCGAATATCACCAACTCCGGTACAGTAAGCGGGCCGTAATAAATCGCGATAATTTAAAGAAGAAGGATCCTAAGGGATTGAAGAAGGAAATCATTCTACAGCAAAGAAGAGGAGAGATCCTGAGAGGAAGGAAGAAGAAGATCAAGGACTTCATTCCAAGGCCTAAACCACCGAGGAGGAAAGCTGCGATAAATCATCATTATTTGTGAGTCACAAATAACCAAGCTATATAAATTTTAAATAATATAAAATAAATCCAATAATAAAATTTAAAAAATAAAAAATATTAAAATTAATAGTAAATTCTGGGGAAAGTGTAAAAGTAAAATCATTCAGGAATATTCCCTATTCTCACAATGGTATAAAAGCGTTTCAATATAAGTGTAAAATATCATATGTGTAAATATCTATACTATACTTGTTTAAAATTTTAAATGACTTGAGAAAGATAATTAATTCGTTTTTGTTTTTGAAATTAAAAAAGTTTAGTTTTCAAGTTTTCATTTCTTTTTATTTATAAATTAAATACCCTATACCATAAGTTAATCAGTGCTCTAAAATAAGATAGTGAATAAGGTTTATTATTTCTTGTGTGTGACCAAATAACTTCAAACGACACGACCCAGAGAGGGAGTCTGACTAGAGCTAGTATTTTTTATCTAAAGTGTATTTATTACAAACCAATCTTTTAAGATTTAGGAAAGTTAGCGTATTTCCTATTTCTTGTCCACGTATACGCGCAAAGTTATTAAGGGCAAACTCAGATTAAAAATTTTAAAATCGATTGCGAGGGTGCGGCGTGGCAAGTGTGCGCCCAACGCGGGACGAAAAACCTTACGACCCAGAGATTTAAAAATTTAAATAACGATTAGTGTGCGTGTGCGGCGTGGCAGTACGTACGTGAACAAATTATAAGATAACAGCTGATTTTAACCATCATCTGTAATACTTAAACCCAGCTTAGGTTATACTTTGAGGATATGTTACAACTTCAATCATTATAATTTCTTGTATAATATAACAGCTGATTTCACCCATCATCTGCTAAAACAAAACCTAGCATAGATTATACCTTTGGGGTTATATTTACAACTTTAATCAATATAAGACTTCTTAAGATATAAGTCTACAGTTATATAATCCTTATAAAATAATACAGTTAAAAATCCCCGTCAGCATATGTACGAATAGATTAACTGTGTTGTTTTTAAATAGTGTTTTTTTAAATTATGTATTTCTGATGTATATCTAATTATAAATCTGTCTGTTATTTTTCACGAGGGTTTTAGTAGACTAGTAATAAACGGCAATTGAAAGATTAAAATTATGTGTGTATGTTGCCGTTAAGGCTGGTAAAAGTATTGAAGAAAAGGCGTGATGAACTTCGTTCCTGACTGGTCCCACTAGCTCACACATTTACTTTTTTTTTTAACGTTGTGTCATTTTTAAAACAGAGAATAAATCTATTTATTTGCAAAGAAGCGTTCTTTATATACATACAGGGTGTAACAATAAATATAGTTTAAAAAACTAAAAAACACGCTTTTAGAGCATATCAAACTAAAAAGTTAAAAATAATTTTTCAAATAAGCTTAAAACAATAATAAACGATAAATACTAGCATTATTGTAAAAAAAAGCGTTGGGCGCTCGATGTACAAGAAATATGGACAAAGCGCCCCACGGTTTTTTTTACAATAATGCTAGTATTTATCGTTTATTATTGTTTTAAGCTTATTTGAAAAATTATTTTTAATTTTTTAGTTTGATATGCTCTAAAAGCGTGTTTTTTAGTTTTTTTAAACTATATTTATTTTTTAACTTTTTTTTCGATGTATTATAAAAGCGTGTTTTTTAGTTTTTTTAAACTATATTTATTTTTTAATTTTTAGTTCGATTAATTATTGAAAAAATCACTGAAAAAAAAATTTCAGCCGTGGACGGGATTAGAACCCACGATCGGTGAGTCTGGGGATTGACGTCAGCGACGACCCGCGCCTTAGAACGCTCGGCCAACGAATGAACTTGCGTAAGAGAGATATACTAACAGTAATAAGCCACTGGCTTTTAGTCCAAAGGAGAGTTACTTACAAACAAACATAAATACAAGTGAAGCTAATATAGGCGTGTTAAAAAGCCATAGCGGGCTATAAATCATTGGATTTTTTAAATTGAAATTACTGAAAAATGTTTAGTAACTTTTTTTTAAATTCGGCTTGGTTTATTCACAATCCGACATTTTTTTTTTTTTTACAAAATCTCACTGTAACTACAGTAATAGAACGGATATAATCCGTTATTTTTAAAACAGATTATTGTTAGTTTAATACCAAGTTTGAACTCAATATGTGAAACATTTCTCTAGATAGGAAATGAGGAAGCATAATGTCCATTTCAGAGGTATTACCAAGTAAACTATTTTAACACAACTTACGAAGTGAGGAAGCACAATGTCCGTTTTAGCTGTATTACCTCGTTAACTATTTTATTTAACACAAGTTACGAAATGAGGAAACACAATGTCCATTTCAGATTTACGACCAAATATACTATGCAGGTCTATTGATTTTTTTTTATACTCTACGATATGTACATATTTCAACTTAATACTTGTTTTTCTTGTGGTTGGGTTAGGGCACCTGCCGAACTCTCCATCTCGATATTGTTTTTGTTCTTTTTGATGGAAGTCTTAAACTGGCGTATGCCTAGGAGAGCCCTAAATTTGTTCAGTGTTATTGTATTGTTGTAAATTGTGTCTGTAGTATTTTGTATGTATAATGTATGTTATAAATAAGTATAGTGATGTTATCAGTAAGTTAAAAAAATATTCTACTTTTGTTTTTTGATACATTATATTTTGTTCGTTTTCATGTACAACCTAAGTGGGATTTTAAATTGTGTTTTTATTTATGTGTATGGTTACAGTGTAACATGTGAATAAACATAATAAAACATTTAAAAAATTAATTTTGGAAGTTCGCTAAACTTACGTCCGTGGTTCAGCGTCGTGATCTAATTAATTTGTTGGTAAAACTATCCTAAATATTACTGGGTACAAAATTTAATGAATACCTAGGTGGACTAATAAATCAGTTTAGCCTTACTTCTATGTTTCAAATTAGGAATATTACATTTTCAAGAATAAATACTATCAAATAATTTGTAGCCTACAAGAGTTTCAATTAATTAAAAACTCGTCAATAAGGAAAACCTCAATATTATACTTTTCACTGTTAGGAATTTAATATATATAAAACAATGACTATGAAGGCCTTCACGATCGCCGTTCGAGAGTTATTACGAAATGACAGACGACAAATAATTAGTCCCCGCCTAGCTGAGGTATGTGATTTATTCCTTATGACGTCACGGCAATTATTGCATTTGTACGTTACCTGTTGCCATGGCAACCGCATGACCATACGTCATACAGCACGCTGTTACGTCATTACTTAGCTTTATTCGGTTACTTCACCCTGACTTGGAGGAATCCCGAGAATGTCTGACAGCTTAGCGAATGTTTTGCGGGGAATAGGTTTTGAGGAGTTTTTCTCCGCATATAGTTTATGACTCAGGGAGATTATTCACTGAGTAGAGAACAAATCGTTTAGTCTAGCACTGTGAAAGTTATACATTTGTATTATTAGAAGAAAACACTCGACCCAATTTGAAAACGGTAGGTCGGAGGAGGGTAGGACTTCGTTTCTTTACGTTTCAAACAATTTGGAGACGATGCCCAAAATGAATTAATTTTTATATAAATACTAGTAAGAGCCGTGAAAAACAACAGGCACATTAATTATAATACACATCAGATATACAATATTTTTTTAAAATACCATTTAAAAACAACCGGCCTACCTAACTATGGTGACGGGGATTTTTAACTCAATAAATGTGTACAACTATAAGGATTATAAAATTGAGGCCTATTTGTAATTTTTGTTAAATTTATATACATTATTATACATTTAAAGAAAGATACAAATATTATCTTTTAATTGCTTTTTATTTCATATTGATAGTTCAAATGATTTAGAATTTATTAATATTATAATGAAGAAATTAATAATCGAATAAAATGTTTTTATGTTATACGAAGATGTACGAGTAGCTCCGAAGATAAACGAATAAGTAACTCGTAGTCGCCCTCTACTATTAATATATAGTACACATGTGCATATAGTTTACTTAGTAAGTACCAGGAGACCGAGCTAAACCTCGATTATAAGCAGGGCTATGATTTCAATAATAAATATTGGATTATTGAGTTTTGAGATTAGGCCTATAACATTAAACAACTAAATAAAGGGTATATACAACATTAGGCTTACATGTAAAAAAATACACTTTAAAGGATTAACCATAATCTCAACGCTATGCCTCAGAAATAAGTCAGGCCTAAATTAAAGTTTAATATTTCAATATCGATTTAGGCCTAGGGCCTAGTTCGCTCACGTCAATAACTATAATTGCAAATTTCCGTGAACATCGTTTAGGTTAGGCCTATAACATTAAACAACTAAATAAAGGGTATGTTTATTTAGCAGAAGTATTCGTTGCCATGGTAACTATAAATAGATACAACATTAGGCTTACCTCTAATAAAATACTGTTTAAAAGAAAACAGATGATTGTTGTAATGGCATTGAAAACATTTTCATCAGCTGTGCTTCGTTTAAAAGAAAACAGATGATTATTGTAATGACATTGAAAACATTTGCATCAGCTGTGCTTTGTATTGTTTAAAATGGACAAATTTCACTTTTTAATTTAATAAAAAGACGTAGAAAACGAATTTTCCCAGACTGGTGACCATTTCCAATCGATTTCTCGTGGCCAAAAGCCCCATATAAAATCAAAAAATCAAAAATCCTTAGACGGAGATTCCAGATCCATTTAGCAGACAGACAATTATCTCTCGCTTTAGAAGGTAAGATAAACTGAAATGGACATTGTGTTTCCTCATTTCGTAACTTGTGTTAAAATAGTTAACTAGGTAATACCGCTGAAATGGACATTATGCTTCCTCATTTCATAAATTGTGTTTTTATTCAGTATTTTCGTATACTTTTGAAGTGTAAATCAGAATATCGCCATAGAAGTTTTCACTTCTCCCTTGTGGTCTTAAGTAAAATAATTAATATCTAGAGAAATGTTCGACCGATTGAGTTCAAACTTGTCATGCAGCTTAACCAAACGATTAACTATTTCCAGAAAAGTAAGCGATTATATCCAATTATCAGTTTCAAAGAAGTGGCTGTTTGAAAATTTGGTTAAGGTACAGGTACAATACCAGAGTTCCTGAAATTGTATGCAGTATCTCGCATGTTATTTACAACAGAATTTTGTTGACAAAATATTTTTTAAACTTTATATACGTAAAAAGATGAAGTAACGGAAGGATTTTGGATGCCAGAAAAAGTGGCCAAGAGTGATCAAATCTAGATCTCCTAAAAATTACTCGAATAATACTCTTCTGCAGACCAATTAGTGGCTTGAGTATGGTAAGATAAGTGCCTCCCGAAACATTAAGCCCATACCCTAGACGCGAAGACACTGGTGCATTATACACACACACACGAGTACTTTTTCAAGGCAGACATTTCGCAACAGGTAAAACACTTCTCGGGGTTTTTTGAGGCCGCTGGTTCCGAATTCGACATCGAAAAACGTCGTCAATGCCTCGGGCAGTCCCATAGGGCACAGGTGACAAAATTAAAAAGTTGAGAAAAGGACTTTTAAATCGTTTCCCGTTGGTTCTCGGCCGATACTCGTTGGGGGCTCTAGTAGGGATTGGCTGCATGGCGGTGAATTGTAAGAATGCACTTTAGAATGTATTTTAGTAGAAGCTACATACCAAATTTCAATTCAATCCGTTCGGTAGTTTTGAAGAAATTGTGATTTAATAACTTTAATCCCCCCAAAAACCCCCTAAAATTTCGAATTTTTTAAAACCCTTTTTTAGTGAATGCCTATGGCCCTAGAGGAAGCTACATACCAAATTACATTCAAATCTGTTCGCTAATTTTGGAGAAATCGTGATTTAATTATTTTTACCCCCTAAAATTTCCAATTTTTTAAAACATTTTTTTAGTGAATACTTATGGCCCTAGAGGAAGCTACATACCAAATTTCATTCCAATCCG
>JAGFPH010004884.1:82478-93784 GCA_018207615.1 Philaenus spumarius | reverse complement strand
GTGTGACCTAAGGTCCGGAGTAGTAAAAGGTCCTGAGCACCGGTCGGTGTAAATAAATATTGAGTTTGACTTGTGAGAATATAATACTTGATAGAAAAAACTTTGAACACAAAATCTCACAACTAATACGTTTATTAACTCAAACGCTTTTCAACGACAAATATTCCATGTACGTGTGCTGTTATTATCTTTAAGTTAACTTATTACCCTTCATCCGATTGTTTTAACAGTTAAACCACCAGATAGGGAATCAAAAGGGCTACAAAAAAGGCGACTTGACATTATTTGTTAAGTGTACGGTTTTTTAGTAATTTAGGTTTAAAATTTTCAAACAGCTGCTATTTTGAAACGCTTGATTGGATATAATCGTTTATTTTTCTCAATATAGGTCGTTGTTAGGTTAAGCTTCACTTCAAGTTTGAACTCAATCGGTTAAACCGTTCTCTAGATATGAATTATTTCGTAAGAGAAACACAATGACGAATATCTAGAAAACGAAGCGTGTTCATGCCTATGCCTATATGCAATTTTTTTCTTATTTTGACCCATAGAACCATTCCCCGAAGTTTTACTGCATACTTATGCACACTCTGTATTATAGTTCATTTTAGGCTAGTTGTAATATCACTGGGCACCTGTTAGTGCCTTACTAGTGTAACATAATCCAAAGCAAGATAATGTTTGAGTTTTGTATAAACAAGGGGGAAGAGACATTGTTAGCTTAGTTATAGTTTGACTATTGTAGCTCGTGCATCACTGTAGATGGCGACTTTGTCGTTGAAACGCGCTTGAGTTAATAAACGTATTACTTGTGAGATTTTGTGTTCAATGTTTATTCTATCTAACCGGTCGGTGTGTCATTCAAAATTATATGTATACTAGTATGACCCCGTGAAAAATCACAGGCTGATTAATAAGATACTCATCAGAATACATAATTAAAAAAACTATTTAAAAACAACATTAAGGCTTACTTATTTTAAGGCTTACCTAATTTTGCTGACGGGGGTTTTTAACTCGGTAAATGTGTACAATAAGGATTATAAAACTGTAGGCCTATTTGTTAAACATTTTTATTTACATATGTTATTATAATACAGGGTGTTTGAAAAGTCTGCGAACAGCTTAATATCTAAAAATGTACGAGTCTTATGAGATAGAAATAAAAGCAGTTATTCACAACCATAAAAGAACCACTTTTTGGTGAGTTTGAAATTTGTGTCCGCCATATTGGGATGAACTTAATTTTTTTTAATGGGAAAGTGGTCATGTGATACATCATTTCGACGTAGAATTTCAAGAGAAAACCAAAGGGGAAATTTGCACATCCATATCTTTAACCGATTAAAAATGGCGGCCAAAAACAACGAAATAGTGTTTTTCTTTTTTTTTTCCGATTTTGCCCCACTTTGCAGTAGCCTACTATTAAAAAAAAATTATTATTCTTCTTTTTGGATTTTTAATTAAATAAGCTTTCAAACGATGCCACACAACGATATTTGGGGGAAAATGTTAGTTACAGCGTTACAGCCATTTTGATATTTTCAAAATTGATTTCGAGTGGTTGAATTAAATACAATTGTGGGACATATCGTTGTGGGACATTCCGTAGTTAAACAAATAGGTATCTTTCTTTAAATGTGTATACAATCTAATATATTGATGATAAAAGGTTGTATTTATATACAGTTTATAACTTGAAAGCAAATATTATGACGTATATTATAGCATTCGTTAGTTCTATAACTCATATTTAAAAAAAATCAACTCACAAGAAATTATAACGATTGAAGTTGTAAACATAAGCCCAAACTATAATCTACACTGGGTTTGTTTAAGTATTACAGATGATGAGTGAAATCAACTGTTATATTATACGTTACTCACGTTCGTACATATGACATATGTTTGCTCTCTAGCGGCTTTATTTCATGTCCGATTTGGTCCAAATTCAGTACACAAGTTCCTCGGACAAATTCGTTGGCGAAAAATCCAACAACAAGAAGAAACTTCTTTGACAGGAAGTAAACCATTTTTGAGATATTTCGCACTACAGTGAAACTTATTTAGGGTTTATCTAAAAATAAAAAAAAAGTATATCATTCTGCAAATTTTGTTTTTAAAACGACCATAAAGCCGGTCCGGTTCCCCTGAAATCGATCAAAACGTAAAATACCATCAAAGTACCTGGTTGAAATCAAACGTAGGCCGACGAACGGGTTGGAAATGTGTCGTCCATAACGAGGCTATAAGGACGAAGTACATAATTACTCTCTAAGAGAGTTTTTCCGCTGCGAACGAAACGAAAACACGCGTTGAATCGGGGAATTAAGGCTGAGGTGCGCACACATTCTACTAATATATTTCGTACTCGCAGTCAGCTATTCAGCGCCTTCGTGAGCAAGCCAGTACCGAAAATAGTTGATTAAAATCCTAAAACTTATAAACATAATTTAGGAAATTCGCCCAACTCGCGTCAGAGTTTCAGCCGCGTGGTCAAATTATTTTTTTTCATTTAACAATTTTGTTTCAATATTAAATATTTACAGTCCATTTATTATGATTACGTCGAAAACAATCGAAAAATCTGTAAACTCATCACAAAACCACGCCTAATTTCACAAGAACTTTGAATAATTAGTTTAGTCATGTTTCCCCTCTGCCGGGATAAACTTCTGTATAAACGTTTAAATTCAACAATGGATCGTCCTAATCAAATCAAATCAGCTGACACGAATATCGGACGGAGTTGAACGGCCGTTAAATACGATTGCAATTGGGCCGTTACCTTGGCAACCGCTAACAACAATACAGTCATAACGGAGAGGAAGGGTGTAGAGGGGGCGGTATTGATTTTATATTGTTAAAGGGCACTTGATAGATTGTTAAGTCGTTAGTGGATTAAATTGTATTGGATTTGGTTTAATTAGTTTGTTAACAGTTTGTATTCAATCATAATAAAAAAGCGTTGAAAAGGCGTTGGATGCGATCTAAAAATATAATAAAATTTCGAATATCAGATACAACTTTAAATACAGCCGAACTTAATGATTTGGACGAAATATATGTTTAAAGAGTTTTTTGAATCAATATAATAATGCGAGTGTAAAATACATTTTAAAATTAATGTTCGTCCAAAATACGTTGGCCAGAAGAATAAATTCCCAAGAATAAAAATGTCACAAATATTTTAATACTTGTCAAATGTTTTACTTATACTAAATCATACATGATATTATATACCACTTAGTAAAAACACAGTCAAAAACAAATTATCTGTAACTATTTTAGCAACAGTCAAACTAAAGAACTCGATAAATGGTCAACTGGTCTTATTATACAAAATGGCAAGAAGTTAACATTATATATAAACAACACGCACTAAATTACTGTTAGACATGCGGTACATTGTAATGTTAATCTTAATAAATATAATTAATTGATTTTTTTTAATGTTAATCTTAATAAATACAATTAATTGAATATGTACAATAAACAAAGTGTCTTTGTCGCTTTACTCTCGGTTAGGCCCATGTTATACGGGCGGCAAAAACGCGGCGTATTTTACGTCGCGTAGACGCCAAGCATACCGGGTAATGGACTTGTCTGTGTGCAACTTATACGAGCGTTTTAGCCGTCGCGTCGAGCCCTGTAAACTCAGCGACAGCGATTTTTACCCGTCCGGACCGGTAAACAGGCAGCAAAGACGCGGCAGCAATGACGCGAGTTGGTGTTATGTGACAGTCTATATGAAATCTAAATGGAAACGTACTGGTGAAATAGACTGCACAAGTTAAACCTTAACAAACCAAACCAATTTGTATTCTTACCTCTACTGTCAAACTGGAAATGCATTAGTTGTTCACGTACAACAAGGTTGTTCACTAAAAACCAGGTAGTTAACAAATGTTTGTTTATTGATAAACAAACCCTCCTTTAAGAGAAGTTTACATACATAATTATATATTCAACAATTCAAATTTATTTATAAAAAAAAAGTTTTCAAAATACATAAAATTTATATGCCCTTAAGTGAAAGTTTTTTTTTGTTTCAAGCCCTTAGTTTAAAAATAAATACAAATATAACAAGATGAACCCTTTCCTTAAAATGATAACTAACCCACCCTTTTATTTAAACTGAAGTTAATTGAAGTTTACAATTGACAGACAAAATAGTACATATAATTAATAATCGTTTTAGTATACAACAATATACTATGTTGGCCAACTTACATTTATATATATATGTTCATTATAAAAGAATAATTTGGAATATTAAACAAAAGAAAATAAAACGTTAAGAGATCAAATGAACCTTGTGACGTCACTATAGTTATAATAAAAAAAATGTTCAATTTGGAAAATAACCCCTTTGAGGCTGTTTAAATCCAAAAGGTTGCTAGCATTCGTCCCATCCAGAAATAATCTAAATCTTAAAATTAGACAGACATTTATTTTAACCTATATATATATATATATATTTATAAAAGCACTGTATAACCTCGGGATAATTTTTTGTTCACTGTTCACTGTGTAATTGAGCTGTAAATTAAAGATATGAAACTAGCTGAAGACTTGAGTTAGGTTGATGGCTGTTGTTTTGCAGAATTATTGGTAGGTATCTTGGACCAGAATTAACTGCATTCAAAAGACAGAATATAGTTTTAGTATAATTGTATGTCAACACCAAAGACATTTATAACAAAGCAGACAATTTTAATAAACTCTTAGTTCTAGTGAGTTTTATTTTAAACCTTGATAGTTGTATAAGGTAAAGTTTTTTTTTTGTAAGGTTGGTTGTAACTTGTCTTGCCATATTATTTTAGAATTGAATAGCAAGATGCATACATAATATCTACACCAGTACCAGTATGGTATTTAAAAAAAAATTAAATAAGCCAGTCTTTCAAGTCAAGAATAAAAGCACTAATATTTTAATAATTACACTGATGTTTTATTTAGCTGTGATACTGAAACTAGTTTTTTTTTATACTTTGAAAGGTTATACTTCGGATAAGAAATAATTTAGTTATTTACAAAATTTTACCCTTAAATTAAGCTAATAAATTACAAACAAATTTTAATTACTTAGAATGAAACAACCAATGCACTAAGGTTTGAAAAGCAGAGAAATTACTAAACATACCTGGTTTCCGTGTAAAAAGAGTATAGGCTTTAAATCATAATTAGTCACGAACTCGCGAACAACTTAAATAATGTTGTCATTTATACATTAGACTCACTACACTCGCGTATATAAGTTCGTAAAAAAAATTATCTAAAAGAGAGAAAGAAAGCCCAAGTAGAAAATGTCAGAGGCTAGACGTGTAGAGCATGGTCAGAGTTGAAGGTCTTATGAATGTCAAAGCTGTCGGCTATCTCTAAGAGAGGGTTTCTAGAAAGGTTAGTGAGGTGCTGCAACCCTGTAGCCAAAACCGACAACCACAAGGCGTAGAAGGCCACCCGCAGAGCTTGGGTGTTGAAAAAAAAAAGGAAAATCAAGGAGAAAGTTAAGGATGCTTGAAAAACGTTTCAGTTATACGGGCAGCTTTGTCGCGCGCGGCAGATCTGAACTGTTAAAATGTTCTCTTAAATTTTTTCCCAAATTTACTTACTATCTCATTTGGGTTTTTGTTTATAGTTCTTTGTAAAGCTTTTTTCTACGTATTATTTCATTGTGTAACATGCTACATTATCATTACAACTATTCACAATGATATGTTTTCGTTTTGATTTTTCCCGTGTAATAACCAATTTGCAGTGTTTGTTATCATAAGAAAAGGTGAATCAAATGATGAATTTGGAAAACTATTTCAACCAAATTAATTGAAATTGATAAATATACTAATTTAGTAGTACTAGATTAAACAATTAATTTATTTTATTCTATATTTTCCACGAAGCTATTCGGGTGCGTTCGGTGACCTTCGGGCTCACTCGGTACCTGACGCGGCGTTTTTTCCGCTCGTATAACAGCTCCACCCACCGAACGTAGCGTCGACGACGCGGCGTTATTGACGCTCGTATAACAGCTCCGTTTTTTATGTCCAGCGTCAGCGTTTTATACTCCGCGTTTTTGCTGCCCGTATAACATGGGCCTTATAGGAAAAATTTAATATGTAATTCGAGCGTAAAGTGTCTTTATAGCTTACTAGGGGAAACCCCTGCGAGCTCCTCACGCCAACCCAGTTGCAACCTTTTATACACAAAATCATGTTAAGTTTTCTACATAACAAAGGTGTAAGATTATTGATAACCCCAAAGCTAAGGTGGTAAATAATGTTAAATGTTCAAATCAAATTATTTCGTGTATTTTATAACAACATTTATAATAAAGGTTAAAAGAACCAGCAAGGCTCAGGTCTACACTTTAAAACCCAAACCTGAAAGCTAGAAATACAAAAATAATTGTTTCATATTTTAAAATCAGCTGTTAATGGAAATATTGGAGAAAACAGCTATATTATGTTATTTTATTCAATTGGTTGCCATGGTAATAAATAAATGTGTTGGTTTATCAGTCTAGGCCTAAACTAAGCATTTTCCGACTAAATTTAAAAATATTGAAATAAAAAAGGTTTTTATCGAAATTAATTATGTTACTCAGGTATAGTGTAGGTTTTTATCAGTAAAACTATTTTTTCAATCGGTTCAGTAATTCCAGAGATTACCCCCTACAAACAAACAAACTTTACCTCTTTATAATATTAGTATAGACAAGATATTACCGCGCTACGCGTCGCGTGGTAACTTTTTCCTATCAAGTGATAAAGACATAGCTCTTAAAAACATAAATAACTATTATCAATATTTGTATTTGAAGCAATAGTGGCTATTGTTTACACAAAACATTTTATAAAATAAAAGTCTTACATTACGTCTAACTACCAGTTCTTGTGTGGCATTTCTGTCGGTCCCTATGTTGAAAGTAGAATTATAAACCGCCTTCATGAGTTTCTAATTAAAAGGCTTACAGATAATACTTACAACCGCCTGGTAATAGGAAATACATGTCTAAAAAATTTTCCAACGGTTTCTAGTCAACATATGACACAACAACAATCAATACGAATCAGTTTACTTTATCTCTCGGCTAGTGATAAACGGTCATTCTCGTGCAATGTGTTTTTAAATCGTAAAAGAGCACTTTACGATCGGTCGTAGGAAAAAGAATTTAATGACGGAATAAAAGTTGAACGCAGATTCTCACAATCATATGTTTACTAACTTTGTCCCACTGATAACCACTGAGATATAGTTAAGCACTTTCAACTGAATGGATACTTGGAAAACTTTTTATATTAAAACTCTTTGGCTCCCGACATCCAATTTTTAACATGTTCCAAAAATCGCAACCATTATCTGTTATGTATCTGCATAAAATCCCAGGCTCAATTCAGCAAATTTTCAGTGTTTCGAAAAATATATATTAAATTTAATTACTGATCAATTTTTATAATTTAAAAAAATATTGTTTGGAATAAAATGTTCTATAAGGTAGTTCCTTTTAAAAAATAAATGTAAATTCATGCTAGATATGAAATGTTTTAAATTGTTACTTGCCAAAAAAGAATTTTAATTTTGTTTACTTTATTCTTGAAAATAACCCAACAAAAAATTATGTAGAACAATTTTATCCACAAAACATAATTTTACACTTAAAAATTAACAAAAACCTCAAATTTCTTTATATTATATTGAAAAATGACAAAGTAATTAATTTTTTTTTTTGTAAATTAGGCTACTACATAACCAGTTCTGCGGTTAGTTGTACGTATTAGACATAAGAATATACACGTCACTAACAAGTGAACGTACTCGCTTCATAATCACAATTCACAATAAAAATAACTACAAATGTCGAAAACAATCATGTTCACAACATAATATATGGGCCATAATCAAAGAAAGCACAAAAATAAAGTTATTTACCATCTGACAGAGGACAAAAGCACAGCCACGTCTATCACAATTATCTTCGTTGTAGTGAACATGGAGGTAACTTACAACGTAAGTAAAGATCATAGAGGTAAATAGAACAGTTCATTCCAATTCCATTGATATATAATAAACATATATTCACTAATGATTTGTATTTTATATGATTTTTTTCTGACCGTCCGAAAATTCGGACGTTGGGATTCAACGCACATACACGCAACGTCCGAAAAATCTGACGTCGGGTGCCAAAGGGTTAACAAATATTATAAAACCTTTATAAATATAGGAAACATACAAAATTCTATATTAAGGCAAACAAAAATAATGGATTGTTTGTTTGATATTAATATTAGTTTAGAAATTTGTTTACTTACATAATGTGTCCCATAAGTAAAGTGCCATACTTCGGGAAACGGTTCTATGGGTCAAAATAAGAAAAAAGTACAGATTAACATAGGCCCGAAAAAGCTTTGTTTTTCAGATATCCGCCATTTTGTTTCTTTTACAAAATAATTCGTATCTGGAGAACAGTTTGACTGATTGAGTTCAAACTTAGCATGAAGTTTAACCTAAGAAAAATAAAAATGATGATATAAATTATGCGTTTCAAAATGGTGGCTGTTGCAAATTTCACACCCGAATTACCCAAAAACCGTACATTTTAACCAAAACTTTCAGGACACCTTTTTTGTAGCCCTTTTGATTCCTTATCAATAGTTACGGATAATAGTTAAGTTATGCGTAATAATTGGTTCGTACAACCCGGCATAATATACATAGTAAACACAGCAATATTGTATGTACATTTGCTGTTATTATCTTTAAGTTAACTATTAAACTTCATCCGATTGTTTTGACAGTTACACCACCCAATATTAAATCAAAAGGGCTATAAAAAAGTGTCGACAATTTTTGTTAAAATGTACGGTTTTTGAGTAATTTAGGTTTGAAATTGTCAAACAGTCGTTATTTTGAAACGCTTGATTTTATATAATCGTTTATTTTTATTAATATAGGTCGTTGGTACGTTAAACTTCATGCCAAGTTTGAACTCAATCAGTCAAACCGTTCTCTAGATATGATATATTTTGTAAAAACAAAACTATATGGCGGATATCTGGAAAACGAAGCGTTTTCGGGCCTATGTTTATATGAACTTTTCCTTATTTTGACCCATAAAACCATTTCCTGAAGTTGTACTGCATACTTATGTACACCCTGTATTATAGTTCATTTTAGGCTAATTGTATTACCGCTGGACACCTGTTAATGCCTTACTAATGTAACGCAATCCAAAGCAAAATTATGTTTGAGTTTTTCATAAATACGAGGCAAGGAGCATTGTTTGATTAGTTACAGTTTGATTATTGTAGTTCGTGCATCACTGAAGATGGCGACTTTGTTGTTGAAACTCGTTGGAGTTAATGAACGTATTAGTTGTGAGGTTCTGTGTTTAAGTTTTATTCTATCAATATATCTTCTCACAAGTCGAGCTGAATAATTTACTCAAAGAATTTAATGTCTATAAATATAGCGTGCGATATTTAAAATTGGCGTGCGAAGCGCTCATGCACTGTGAATTGAAAATACTCTCAATATGGAAGTTGGCGTGCGAAGTACGCAATGTATTGTGTATTGAAAAGACCCCCACTACGGAGGTTAACGTGCGAAACACGCAATGCATTGTGTAGTGAAAATACCCGCAATACGCGGTTTGGCGTGCGAAGCACGCAATGTATGGTGTAGTGAAAATACTGCCAATACGGGGATTGGCGAGCGAAGCACGCAATGCATTCTATAGTGAAAATACTGCCAATACGGGGATTGGCGTTCGAAGCACGCAATGCATTCCATAGTGAAAATACTCCCAACACGGGGATAAGCGTGCGGAGCACGGAATGCATTGTGTATTGAAAATACTCCCAATACGTGGGTGGCGTGCGAAGAATGCAATGCATTGTGTATTGAAAATACTCCCAATACGGGGGTTGGCGTGCGGAGCACGCAATGCATTGTGTATTGAAAATATTCGCAATCCAAGGTTTGGCGTGCGAAGCACGCAATGTATTATGTATTGAAAATACTTCCTAGACGGGGGTTGGCGTGCAAAGCGCGCAATGCATTCTGTAGTGAAAATACTCGCAATACGCGGATTAGCGTGCGAAGCACGCAATGTATGGTGTAGTGAAAATACTCCCAATATGGGGATTGGCGTGCCAAACACGCGATGTATAGGGTATTGAAAACACTCTCAATACGGGGGTTGGCGTGCGAAGCACGCAATGCATTGTGTATTGAAAATACTTCCTAGACGGGGGTTGGCGTGCCAAGCGCGCAATGCTTGGTGTAGTGAAAATACTCGCAACATGCGGTTTGGCTTACGAAGCACGCAATGCATTGTATATTGAAAATATTCGCAATACGATGGTTGGCGTGCGAAGCACGCAATGTATTCTGTATTGAAAATACTCCCAATAAACTTAATTATATAAACTTAGTTATTTACTATTCACGTAACAGAAAATACATTATTTAATTTCTTCAGTAGATTTTTTAAACTTTTTTACATTATGTAAAAATTAATATAGACCTTTAGTTTTTTGTAATTTTCACTAAAACTTTTCGTAGTTATGTAGGTGTCTAACTGAACACTTAGTGAATAAGGCCCTGAATAAATAATACCAGATTTAACGAGCTTGCTTAAAAAAAGTATTTGAAGCATTCGATTGGTTATTGTTTGCCTGCATACAGTTTGTTCTCCGTTGTAAACTTGTTTATGTAACACCTACCCCCCCCCCCCCCCAGCACGTCTGCCTATAACGGGATTAATGCAGTCCTCTGATCCCTTCTATTTTGATTATCTGACCTAATACTTCTCCACAGTGTATATATAGTCCTGAAGTTAACGTCGGGCTTGACATTTCACTTCCCCCTTCCTTCCATAATTCATCACTCTCCCCCTATCGTTCATCTTCCCTTGACTGTTTCATTTTTTGAAATTGTGTTTTATATTTTAATATCTCCACTGTGGTACGATAATGCTTTTAATTCCGGAACTGGTTTGTTTGGTAAAGAGCAGTAATTCTTCAAAATATAGTTACGAAATTCTGTGGGGAGGGGGGGGTGTGCATCCGTCAATATAATGACAACCTAAAAGGTAAATGTTAATATAAAATTTATAAAAGATTCATTATTTGTAGAGTTAGAAATTAAAAACTGTTAAGAATAAACCATAAGGAACTTTGAAAATTACTAATCGTACCTGTTTGGATTTGGTACGTTTCAAATTTGTTTTTTTTAAAGTTTTTAAATTAAATTAGCGAATTTTGTAAATTGTAAATATAAAGTTCTGCTTCGTTTCTAAG
>JAGFPH010004884.1:48932-71671 GCA_018207615.1 Philaenus spumarius | reverse complement strand
AATACTCCTTTTACAACCTTATCTGCTGTCTCGTCTACCTTTACAAGGCAAATACTCCTTTTACAACCTTATCTGCTGTCTCGTCTATCTTTACAAGGCAAATACTCCTTTTACAACCTGATCTGCTGTCTCGTCTATCTTTACAAGGCAAATACTCCTTTTAAAACCTTATCTGCTGTCTCGTCTACCTTTACAAGGCAAATACTCCTTTGCTACCTTATCTCCTGTCTCGTCAATATTTTCAAGACAAATACTCCTCTTGCTACCTTATCTGCTGTCTCGTCAATCTTTTCAAGACAAATACTCATTTTGCTACCTTATCTGCTGTCTCGTCGACCTTTACCAGGGAGTTACGCCTTTTACAACCTTACCTGCTGCCTTAAAATGTACAAAAAAGAACAACTTCTTAAAAGATTAAATGCATACACGTAAGCATTTTTAAATGAGGTAGCTACACATAATTGGCAGTTGTTCAAAACAAAATAATCTTTCAAACTAAAACTAAAAACAGTGACAAATTTTTCCATAAAAAGGAATTATCGATCCATTAGAGATGCGCATGATGAAAAGTACACTCCAGAGACCAAATTAGTGGTATAATTTTATTCCATTTTCCCCAAAGTAATGTGAACATGTTAAACAATTTATTTTAGCGACACGTTAATTAAATAAAGTTGGCAATTTAAATTTATAGGTAAACATACTCTCTCGTTAATTCGTTTGTTTTAATTACTTTACGAGATAATTACTTTATTGATTAAACAATCGGTAAACCCCTTCTAATGTCCATTGCACATGTACGATCATGTTGTGTTGGACTTGGCATATTTGTAATAATTTACATTCAATATATGCAATGTAGATGAAATATAGGCGAGGACATAAAGTACTGGACCTCCGAAATTTGATGTCATGGACGGATTGAGATGGGATTTTTGCATTCAGTTCCGGAAATTATCTAAAAAAATACCTACTTTTCATTTTATAATTTTAGAAAATTGCATTTGTGCAGTGCAAAATGCATTTTCAGAAGTCACTTAAACAAAATTCATAACTTGGTTAATAACACTTGGAATGGACTTAAATCAGGTTCCTGGGGGTTTTCGAGTTCGCTGATCCCGAATATGTCCCAGATTTATCCATCGCCGACCTGGAGCTTAGGATTGCATCTCCAAGGCTTCTCCTGAAATGCACGCTGATATGAAACGAAACTCCTCCCCCGGGGTTTTTTTTGGGTCGCTGATTCCAAATCTGGTTTAAAGCATAAATTAAATTAATTTAATCGCTGATTAAAGCATAAATGTTTAAAATATATATTTTAACTCCTATGTCAAGTTTCAATTCGATATATTAAAATTCGGCCAATTTAGAATGAGCCAACGCTTCATATATGAATAAGATGTTCCCTTTTATAGTAAAATTCAACTCAGAGTAAGGCGGAAGTTCAAGCCTACGGAGGGTCAGCACGGTCGACTGGTTTCCGCTCCACACCTACCTGAATTTGACTTTTTTATAGTAGCGTATGCAAACTTTTTTTATAACAAGAAAATATAAAAATAAATCACATAACGTTGTGTATCGCGGTCGTCAGTTTATTTTGATACCAAATTTGAAGTAAATCGGTAAATGTTGAGTAATTAAATAGTTCTTAGTTACATTAAAAGCTATGCCATGCATAATTGGATTTAATCGTTTATATTTCTTGAGGTATATTATTGTCAGGTTAAACTTCGTACCAAGTTTGAACTCAATCAAACCGTTCTCAAGATATGATTTATTTTTTACAAAAAACAAAATGGCGGATATCTGGTAAACGAAGCGTTTTCGGGATTATGTTTATATAAACTTGTTTTCTTATTTTGACCCATAGAACCATGCCTCGAAGTTTGATCCCGTAATTACTGGACATCCTGTATATTATTTCCTATTTAAATTCACTAAATATGCTGGTAACCAATCTTCATTAAAGTAAAACGAGGAGATCAAAGACTGAATATAAACCAATTATCAATTTAATCCTTTAATCAAGGCGAACGCTTTACACTTTGATCTCTCAAAGCTACATTCCAATTAAAAAGATTAATGGAAATACATTCTAGTATTTGGAAATGTATCGTCGTCAAAACTGTTTGGTTATTCCCTAATTTGTTTATAATATGTTTTGAACTTTAAATTAAAGCTCGGCAGAATCAGTCACAATCTCGAATTTCAACCCTCATAAACAATGTTTTAACAAGATTACTGGTATAATTAACAGAAAATTATTCTGAATGTTTTATTTTAAAGGTGAGGACGGTCCCAATGTGGATATCATTTATTTTTAAAATTTGTTTTTAGCTAAATTTGTTCTTTGATCACTCAAAATAAAAGTTTGCGATGTTTTTTCTTCCGTATTAAATAATGCAAATATCAAAAATGTGAAAAGATCACACCATTGGAAGTTTCATTATCTTTCAAATAAAAGTAACTAAGAAATTTGGAGAGTTTATGAAGAAAAAATCGGTTATATTGTGTAAGCATGTTCGTGACGAATTTGTGTCCCTACTCGAGTGTTTGGCCTGAACTCTGGTGGTTATCAGATTAACTTGAAGCTCACGGAGGATATATCCGCTCACATTAATACATCCGTTAATTTTAAATGTGCGAGAGAAAAATGTGTTTAATAACACATACTCCAATAAGTTGTCACGCATGCGCATTTAAGTACGTTTACAGTCAGGTTTAAATCTGTAACCCACTATTTTCCGCCTTTATGAAGCTGCCCTATATTTTGCTAGCGGAAGAATGAAACGCACAAAACTCAACGCAGTGTACAGTGTACAGCTGTAGTTTGAAGGGCTTAGGTTAACGAAACGTGTGATCATGACAATACATTTGTAACGCGTGATTGTATTGAATTTTTGACCCACTAAAAATCTTCCAATCTCAAAAAGACAAACAACATTGGAAAGGTAATATTTCAAACTTTAATTGTTGTTTTTAACATTTCTTTCTAAAACGTGTATTTACATAAATGCACTCATCGTTTTAAAAGTTTAGTTTCTGCAAATGTTTTGCCGCGCGTGAAATACAAAGCAATTATGCTTTATTTTGTCACTGCTCTAAAGCTGAATTGCGCTCGACCGGGATATTTTGACAATAATGTAGAAGATACCTTTGGATTCGTTAAGATTTTTTAACTTTCTAAAACTGCCATTAAATTAAAAGTCACTCGCATAGTTCCAAAGATATGGAATTTTCTGTAAACCTTTGCAATTGAGCAGATTTCAACCAATAAAACAGCACATTATGCGTTCGAGATATCTATACTAATATTATAAAGAGGTAAAGTTTGTTTGTTTGTTTGTATGTAGGGGGTAATCTCTGGCACTACTGAACCGATTGAAAAAATAGTTTTACTAATAAAAAGCTACACTATCCCTGAGTAACATAGGCTATACTTCATTTCGATAAAAACCTTTTTTTATTTCAATATTTGTAAATTTAGTCGGAAAAATTCTTAGGTTAGGCCCAGAATGATAAACCAACACATGTATTTACATTTATTACCATAGCAACCAATTGAATAAAATAACAGATAATATAGCTACTGCTCCAATATTTCCATTAACAGCTGAATTAAAAATTTGAAGCAACTATTTTTGTATTTCTAGCTTTTAGGTTAGGGTTTTAAAATGTAGTCCTGAGCCTTGCTGGTTCTTTTAGCCATTATTATAACTGCTGTTACAAAATATAAGAAATATTTAATTTGAACATTTAACATTATTTACCATCTTAGTTTTGAGGTTATTATTAATCGTACACCTTTATTATTTAAATAAAACATAACATATTATGTTTTTAGAAGGTTCCATTGGGGGTTGGCGTGCGAAGCACGCAGGGGTCTCCCCTAGTCTTTTATAATTCGAATTATTTCAATAGACTTTTTCATATCTATTTATAGACCAGAGTTAAACATTTCGATTGGTATAAAGCAAACTATATTTGACTCTTTAGATGTTATTCAAACAGCAGTTGAAAGTATAGACTTGCGCAGAATTCACACTACCGCTTGAGTTCGCAAAGCACATCAGTTTTAACGGTCATTTTTGAATTTCATTTGTTTCATCTCATTTTGTTATTTAAGTAAAGCTAACTCAATTACTTTTGTGAAATAATAATTACCAAGAATACAGTTTAATTCTTTGATTTATTCTCTACACTTTGTTATAATAATATTTCATTTTTGCGCAAAGAAACCAGGCCTAGTTTTGTTAGCACCCTTGTAGTTGGGACATAAAAACTGGTGTTTTCAAAATAAGAAATTTGAAATTGATGAATGTTTTTATACAGTTCTATCTTATCTTCTAAAGCGAGAGATAATTGTCTGTCTGCTAAATGGATCTGGAATCTCCGTCTAAGGATTTTTGATTTTTTGATTTTATATGGGGCTTTTGGCCACGAGAAATCGATTGGAAATGGTCACCAGTCTGGGAAAATTCGTTTTCTACGTCTTTTTATTAAATTAAAAAGTGAAATTTGTCCATTTTAAACAATACAAAGCACAGCTGATGCAAATGTTTTCAATGTCATTACAATAATCATCTGTTTTCTTTTAAACGAAGCACAGCTGATGCAAATGTCTTCAATGCCATTACAATAATCATCTGTTTCCTTTTAAACTGTATTTTATTAGAGGTAAGCCTAATGTGTATCTATTTATAGTTACCATGGCAACGAATACTTCTGCTAAATAAACATACCCTTTATTTAGTTGTTTAATGTTATAGGTCTAACCTAAACGATGTTCACGGAAATTTGCAATAATAGTTATTGACGTGAGCGAACTAGGCCCTAGGCCTAAATCGATATTGAAATATTAAACTTTAATTTAGGCATGACTTATTTCTGAGGCATAGCGTTGAGATTATGGTTAATCCTTTAAACTGTATTTTTATTACAGGTAAGCCTAATGTTGTATATACCCTTTATTTAGTTGTTTAATGTTATAGGCCTAATCTCAAAACTCAATAATCCAATATTTATTATTGAAATCATAGCCCTGCTTATAATCGAGCTTTAGCTCGGTCTCCTGGTTCTTTAGAACTAAATTAAGAAACGTATTTACATTTATGGAACAATTACAAAAAAAGTTTACTACTTTTTATGTAGACCTAAGTTGAACTTTTATTTTTCGTAACTGAACATTTTTTGTTTCTTGAGCTAATAACTTTGTAAATTTTACATCTATAATTTTTTTACTGGAATATATCAATTTTTTGAACTTTTCTCTACAAAAAAGCTGTAGAACACTTTTGGATTGGAGTTCACTTAGGATTTTTGTCGAATTTTTGAAAAAATGCTTGCACACGCCAAAAAATCCATTTTCGTTAAAGCCGCCGGTTCTAGGGTTAGAGAATATTACGGCGTTAAATAGGCAATTGAGGTGCACGATTAGAAGAGCATTTTCTTTTCAGCATAGCCCAGTGCCCATCATTGCTCCCAAAATAAAAATTGTTTCCAATTATATTTTGCTTGCTCAACCTAATGAGAAAAAACCCGTTATAACATATCCCCATGTTGTCAGGCGAAAACAGTAGTCAACGTTGTTTAAACAATTTTGTTAACAAATTTGAAATATAGATATTTCTCCACAAAACTATTTTTGGTGTTGATTTTAACATTTTATTTCCACACCGAGGTTTCACTTAGAGGTCCATTTATTTGTGTCCATTCACCCAGTGCCGTGACATTTCCTTATCAGTGGTATCCGTGTTTCCTCATTTCCACACATATCAGTGCCGTGTCAGTTTCACTAGCGGAAAACCTCGCCGCCTCAGATTTTAGACTGCGCTTTGCGAGTTTGCTTCTAACTCGCTGTCTAGTATTATGGACTGCTTCGCTTCGTTCGTAGCTTCGCAGTTAGCTTTGCGAGTTTGCACCTCTCTCTTGAGGTATCGGATTATGGGCTGTTTCGATTCGCTCGGATTAGAAGCTGCCACAACTGTAAAAAACCCATAGTGAATTTTAACCGGGTACTTTTATGGTATTTTTCATTTTTGATTCATTTTGGGGGAACCAGACGGGCTATAAGGACGTGTAAAAAAAACGAAATGTGCAGAATGATATAATATATTTCTTCGCTTAGAAAAGAAAAAAACCCACATAAATTTTATTCTTGTACGAAAAATCTCAAATAAAAATTGTTACTTCCGGAACAAAAACGTTGTTGAATTCTTTTGACTAACGCAATCGGCTTAGAAGATTAAGTTTACACCAAATCGGACGTAAAATGATGGATTAACATTACTTTTTCACAGAGAGTTTTTGGGTATTTGTTTACTTTAACTTGTCAATCAAAACTACTATAAACACACAAACCTGAACCTTTTTCTTAATAAATATAGTATTTATACACTTCACTGATGCCGGGAAACCAATATTTAACCATCTTCAACACGTACAACATTAAAAACTTTCAAATAAAAAGTTCCTTATGGAGAATTACATTGTAAAATGCCGACATGTTTTTCTCACCGATCTACCAGCGTTGCCGGATTGTTCTTGTTGTTTTTTGTTTTGAAACAAATAGTTTAGGCAACTCATTCGAATTATAAATAATGTGATAATACGACGAAATATTATAATTATATAAATATTATAATCATACTGTTATCGGCAAAATACTGTGACTAAACAGTTTAGGTAAGTCCTCTAGTTTTTTTTTTTTAATTCTAATTATATAAAGTGATAATACGACGAAATATTATAACTATACAAATGTTATAATCATACTGTTATCGGCAAAATACTGTGACTAAACAGTTTAGGTAAGTCCTCTAGTTTTTTTTTATTCTAATTATATAAAGTGATAATACGACGAAATATTATAATTATACAAATATTATAATCATACTGTTATCGGAAAAATACTGTGACTAAACAGTTTAGGTAAGTCCTCTAGTTTTTTTTTTAATTATAATTATATAAAGTGATAATACGACGAAATATTATAATTATATAAATATTGTAATCATACTGTTATCGGCAAAATACTGTGACTAAACAGTTTAGGTAAGTACTCTAGTTTTTTTTTTAATTCTAATTATATAAAGTGATAATACGACGAAATATTATAATTTTATATATATTATAATCATACTGTTATCGGCAAAATACTGTGACTAAACAGTTTAGGTAAGTCCTCTAGTTTTTTTTTATTCTAATTATATAGAGTGATAATACGACGAAATATTATAATTATACAAATATTATAATCATATACTGTTATCGGCAAAATACTGTGACTAAACAGTTTAGGTAAGTCCTCTAGTTTTTTTTTTATTCTAATTATATAAAGTGATAATACGACGAAATATTATAATTATACAAATATTATAATCATACTGTTATCGGCAAAATACTGTGACTAAACAGTTTATGTTAGTCCTCTAGTTTTTTTTAATTCTAATTATATCAAGGTTACTAGATAGTAAAGGTTGCCTCATAGTCATGTAGGCCTAGACAAATAATTCAAACCTCCACTTTTTTTGATATTTCTCAACCTTTACTATCTAGTTACCTTGATTTATACACACCTTACTCAGTACAATAACGTATTGTTCGATTTGGCAACGTTGATAAATTTCCATTTTAATACGCAGTTATAGTGTACTTTCTATTGTTCGATGTATTTGTTTTGGTAAAATACATTTTCTTACATTATTTTCAAATTTTTTGCTTTGTGGATACTTTTGGGGTTAATATTGTTTACTTTATTTTATTCTTACATGTTTGGTGTATGTGAAGTGATTTATTTTGTTATAATTACGTCAAATATCGCGGAAAAGTCGAAACTTAACCTATACAATTTCAAGTTTTATTTCTTTCATAACTCCTACAAATATTATTTGCCGGGAAAATTTTGGTTGTTTCTACTATCAGTTAGGTGTGTTCTTTCATGTTATATCAAATTCCCTTAGAAATCGATTGACAAGTTAAAGTAAATTTTTACCAGTTTTTGTTCAAAACTAAACTTATTAAGGGGAGTCGGCACCTTTTTTTATGTTAAAAAAATGCAAAAAATTATTACTGCCCTAAAAAATCTCCTATTTTTCCTGCTTAGGAAAATATATAACACTATGTATGGAAAAATATTATATGTATGTTTAAATTGCATATACAACGGAGTGCGCTCAGTTTAAAGTGACTTGATTGCCATGTGGAAACAATAAAATTACAAATTTTATGTAGGCCTACTTGTTTCATATTAAATCTTTTTTTTCCATCTGGGTGGATTTAGGTTGGTTACAATGTATAGGTTGGTCACACTGTATGGCAATATCATTAGTTTGCAGTCAGCTGTTTATCAGTCATTATTATAGTATCTAGAGTTGTTTAATGTGAATAAAATGTTTGAAAGCGTTTTTCCGAAACTTTTGTTTTTTAAATTTAGGTACATTTATTTCTAGAAGTGTGATACGTACAAGCCTGATATTTTGCACACACCTTTTATACTACCATACCAGACTACCTTAGCAGATTTATCATGATATGTTAATTTGAACCTTTGTAATTAATAAAAATAAATAAATTAAAATTGGGTTTTTTATTTGTTAATATTAACAAAATTTATTTTTATAAACTATTTAATATTTTTTTATAATTCTGCTACAGTAAGTTAAGACATGCTTACTAAATAGCTGCAAAAAATTGCACGCTTATAGTCATAATAGTTACTGAGATATTGCTACCTACAGAAGGGTATGTTCTCCCATTTAATTAACATGGGTGAGGTAAAAGGTACTGACTCCCCTAATATTTGTAGGAGAATTACATTTGTGTGTAATGTAAAAAAATCTATAAAGTTTAAAATCTATAAACTGACTGGGAATTATTTATATTTCAACAGATCATTATTTTATTGTATTAAGTATATTAGATAATAAGGGAACAACAAGTATATAGTCATGTCTTACATATTTCTCACTAATTTGTTCTAACATGTGTATATTTTTTATTTACAACAGTCAACAAAATGTATAACCTTCTTACAATTATTATTACACACTTTCCCATAGGCTGGGCATTTTAATTGCTGATGCTATGTCTCCGGTTTTGATAAAATTTGGCTTATTTGTAGTCCTTAATGTAATATGCAAAAAAAAGCATTGTTCTAAAAATTTTCGTTTAGCTAATAATAATAATAGTTGATTTGAATTTTCAAAATTTTTCAAAAAAAAATTTTTCGTGCATTTATACAGGCCTAATTGATATGTATGTTGTAATTTTTTTCGAAATCGATCAAATGGTTTTCTCTCTAGCTAATAAGAATAGTAATAATAATATTCATTAGTTACTCAACCTACTTTAATGCATCCCTCTCCTACTTTAATACAACTATGAAGTCACAATGAATCTGTTTAATAATTTAAATATGTTTGTGAGAAAGTATGAGCCAGTTTCTGGTACTGTTTATTTATTATGTCAGACGAAAAAAGAAAAACAAAACTAGTGATGTGCGGAATTTGTCTTAAGTTTTGATTCTGAATTCGGATTGTTAAGTCAGTTCAGTATATTTTATAGAACAACAAATGTTTTCAATTTCGTTTCAACCTTAAATAATAACTAATATTAAAATAATGATTGTAATTAATAATTTATTTTCGTTTTAAAATATTGTAATTCATTATTTGCTAACGTATAAATTAAATTGTAATTTTTTTAGTTCATGATATAAAATGTGTAAGTTTAATGTAGCTCGCAAGGAAAACGTTCATGTAGAATAAAAATCGGACTATGTGCTTTGTGTTTTGAAAAAATTTAACCCTCAAACCGGCAGGTAACATCGGGATGCGATAGTGCTGTGACAACACATTTGTAACGCGTGAATGTATCGAACATTTCACCCACTAAAAATCTTCTAATCTCAAAATGACAAAAACCGTTGAATAGGAAATGATTTAAACTTTAATTTTTGTCTTTAAAATTTTTTTCTAAAACGTATATTTAGGCCTACATATGTAGTCATCGTTTTAAAATATCAGTTTTCTGAAAAGCCAACGCAGCGCGAATAAATTACAAGGAAAGACTCGACTTTGTCATTTCTTTGAAGCTCTCTCTCTACCATTCGACCGGGATATTTTGACAATAATATAGATGCATTTGGCTTCGTCAAGATTTTAACTTTCTAAAACTGCCGTCCAATCAAAAGTCACTTATATAGTTCCAAAGATATGGAATTCTCTGTAAACCTTTGCAATTGGACAGATTTCAAGCAATAAAACAGCACATTTTCCGTTCGAGATATCTCTAACAATTACAATTATTTGATCAGATTTGTTTATATCTATTTATAGACAAAAGTTAAATCTTTCGTTTGGTGTAAAGCAGACCACATTTACTTTAACGGTTTTGTTCGTACAGTGCTGAGAAATACTGACAAATTGGAAATTTAAAACTCGACTGGAAGTGGCACTTCCAACGGTTTTTCACGCAGAACGTCGTATTTGATGCGTACGTAAGAGGTTTAATTCGTTTGATCTAATTTTGTGATTCAAGTAAAACTAAGTCAAATACTTTTATGAAATAAGAATTTCCAATAATGCAGTTCAATTCTTTTATTTGTTCTCTACAATTTTTTATAATAATATTTCATTTTTGGCCAAAGGATATATTCCTAAATAACTATTCAAACTAGGCCTAGTTTTGTTTGCAATCTTGTAGTAGCATCATGAAAACTAGTGTTTTCAAAATAAGAAATTTGAAATTGATAAATATTTGTATACTGTTCTTTCAGAACTAAATTACAAAACTTTTGTACTTCTTGAAAAAAATACAAAAAATGTTTACTACTTTTTAAGTAAGCCTAAAGTTTAATTTTACCTTTCGTAACTGAACATTTTTTGATTCTTAAGTTAATAACTTTGTAAATTTTACATCTATAATTTTCTTACTGCCATATATAAATTCTTTGACAAAAATGTTATGGAACACTTTTGAATTGGGGTTCATTTACTATTTTTGGAAAATTTTTGAAAAAAATACTTGCAAACGCTAAATAATCCATTTTCGTTAACACCGCCGGTTCTAGGGTTAAAAATATTTCCAAAATCTCAATATACAAACTATTAATTATATCATTAAAACGTTTCTGGAATTAAAGTAAAACACGTAGCCTATAACTGCTTTGTTACAAAAGTTCAAAGGTAAATACGCAGTTAAAAATAGTTACTCAGTAAAAAAAAGACCGTCTGGAGCATAGAAGACCTGGAAGGAGTCCAAAATAACTGTTACAAAATAAACTTTTAAATAACTGGTTATTCGATGGTACCGATAGCTACTATAACCGTTGTCCCATCTCCAGTGTCTACCACATTTATTTCACATTTTCTCATTATACATTGTCGAATAGTTTTTCTTCATGATCATTGAATAACATCTTCTTTTCTTGATTAGTTTAATTCAGTTGTGAAAATTTTCCGTTTCTCTGCAGATGCAATCGTTTGTTGTAGATTTAAACTTTCTCAAATCAGCCATCATAATATAGATTCTTTGTGAATGTCTAGTGTTGCGCTTTGATCTCTAGTGTTCTAGTGAATATATAATTAATTGCGCTTTGATGTCTCCAAATTAACACATCGAACTTTTAGCTTTTAAATTGGTGACAGAGTAGTATGTAAGACTGAGAAACATTATATTAAACTGTTAATGCCTTTTAACTTTAATATTTAACAACAAATAATAAAATTACTAGGGGAGACGCCTGCGCAAGCCAAAGCCGTTGTACCCTTCTATACAGATATGTTATGTTTTCTTTACGATAAAGATTAGGATTAATAATAATTTCAAAGCTAAGATGGTAAATAATGTTAAACGTTTACATCAAATTATTTCGTAAATGTTTATAACAGCTGTTAAAGGAAAGTTAAATATATAAAGGTGTTATATAAAGGTTAAAAGAACTAGCAAGGCTCAGGTCTACACTTTAATAAAAACCTAACCTTAAAGTTGGATATAGAAATAATTGTTACAAATTTTCAAATCAGCTGTTATTGGAAATATTTGAGCAAACATCTGATTGCTGTTCCGACACTAAACCCATTTAATAATTATTTACTATGGAGCTCTCTTTTCGAGACAGTATTTACTATAGTTGTAACAGATGTCGTTGTTCACAAAAACCTATCTTAAAAGTTAGAAATACAAATAATTGTTTTGAGTTTCAAATCAGCTAATTAAGGAAATATTATAGGAAACAGCTGACTACTGTTATTATTACGGTCAATAAACATAATGTAATGGCGATTACATTTTTGTTAAATGTTGAGTTTTTTTTGCTGTTTTTATGTTCAATATAAAAAGTAGTTTTTTCAAAAAGTTTTTCAAAAAGTACATAAAAACACGCTTGTATTCAAATGAAAGTTTGTATCAAAATTTCAAAGAAATAGGGCAAGAACTTTCGGAGATTATCGATTTTGAACAAACACACATTTACATTTGTTTTTTATAGATAACTAGCTGACCCGTACGGCGTTGCCCGTGGTGGTTGGTATTTTCAGTCTTTTTAATGTAATTGTATTCTTTCAGTTGTATTCTTTTAATGCAAGTGTTCAGTCAGTGAGTGGTATATATATAGATCTTAAATAATAAAATCACTATTGTCATAATAATAAAAGATCTGAAATTTAGATTGTAGTAACTTTGATCCCAATAAACCCCTCCTAAAATTTCGAAATTTTTCATTCCCTTTCTTAGTGAGCACCTATGGCCCTAGAGGAAGCTACATACCAAATTTCATTCCAATCCGTTCGGTAGTTTTGAAGAAATCGTGATTTAATAACTTTGATCCCCCCAAACCCCCTCCCCTAAAATTTCGAACTTTTATAAAACCCTTTCTTAGCGAGCGCCTATGGCCCTAGAGGAAGCTACATACCAAATTTCATTTCAATCCGTTCAGTAGTTTTTGAGAAATCGTGATGAGTGAGTGAGTGGTATTTCGCTTTTATATATAGTACCAGGAGACCAAGCTAAAGCTCGATTATAAGCAGGGCTATGATTTCAATAATAAATATTGTATTATTGAGTTTTGAGGTTAGGCCTATAACATTAAACAACTATATAAAGGGTATATACAACATTAGGCTTGCCTGTAATAAAAATACAGTTTAAAGGATTAACCATAATCTCAACGCTATGCCTCAGAAATAAGTCAGGCCTAACTTAAAGTTTAATATTTCAATATCGATTTAGGCCTAGGGCCTAGTTTGCTCACGTCAATAACTATTATTGCAAATTTCCGTGAACATCGTTTAGATTAGGCCTATAACATTAAACAACTAAATAAAGGGTATGTTTATTTAGCAGAAGTATTCGTTGCCATGGTAACTATAAATAGATACAACATTAGGCTTACCTCTAATAAAATACAGTTTAAAAGGAAACAGATGATTATTGTAATGGCATTGAAAACATTATTGCATCAGCTGTGCTTCGTTTAACAGAAAACAGATGATTATTGTAATGGCATTGAAAACATTTGCATCAGATGTGCTTTGTATTGTTTAAAATGGACAAATTTCACCTTTTAATTTAATAAAAAGACGTAGAAAACGAATTTTCCCAGACTGGTGACCATTTCCAATCGACTTCTCGTGGCCAAAAGCCCCATATAAAATCAAAAAATCAAAAATCCTTAGTCGGAGATTCCAGATCCATTTAGCAGACAGACAATTATCTCTCGCTTTAGAAGATAAGATAGATAAAGTAAGCCTTTCTGGAAGATTTTCAAGAAATTGTGTTGGTTCAGTACAGATGTGAAAACTGTCATGAATATAAATCGTTGGATATTAGGCCTATGGTTTAATCTGAAATTGATCATTATTTTTATCTTGTCCAATTTAAAATTGAAATCTAATAAATGAAAATTAACAACAATTATTGTCTACAGCCTATAGACTATAATACTCCAATTAGATTATCTATTTGAATTTATTCACTGAAGAATATTTATTCAAATATAACTAAATCCGTTTAGAATCTTTCACGATCCTGGATCCGTCGGTACTAAAAGCCTACACCTAAAATTAGTTAACTAAATTATTTCTGATGCTGTAAAATTAATTATAATTAAATGTATTGTGATTTCCCAATCCTTGTTTATGTACTCACTGAAAATAAAAATTACGGTGCATTATCTGTGCGCATTTTAAAAAACCTCTTTACCAAAGTGCGTTATCGCAACCGGGTTCAAAGTGAAACGACGAGATCAAAGCGCGCGGTTTTCCCTAAACTAATTTGCATGCTAATCCTTTAATCAAGGAAAACACTATTATCCTTTCTGTGTGTCGTAACAAAATTGCGTAAAAAGTAAATGTTATGTTTCTCTGACGTTAAAAAATTGTTATTATTTGTAAAACGATCATGATTAAGGTGGTTTCACATGTTTAAATATGTATGTTAGTTTGTAATAAATGAGTAAGCCCGAGTATGAGTACTAAATTTAACCAAAGTAACTCGCGAAATTCAGAAAACTTTATACAAAAAACATTTATGAAAGTATAAACTGTATCTATACAGGGTGTTCATTTGAAAACTTCAAACTCGTTTTAAGAGACTTATTTCAAAAGTATCAAAACTCTGTAAACGGGAGTGTCTAGTACTAATTGGGGGAATAAAAACAAAATTTTTAAATGGTTGGGCTCACCCCCATGGAACTTTACAAAAAGTCAAAATTTTGAAGTGGCAAGTATACCTTGTGACACCTCAAATTGAAGCTCATAAAAGATGCTGTATTTTGGTGAAACAGAAATTGAAATCGGCCTAGCCGTTTGGTATCAGCAGCCAATAATGTTATTTCTTACACAACAATTACTAACTACTACTTACTGCTAATAAAAACAAAATTGCTCACTGAATACTGTTGTAAATCCTTTGTAAACTTTAAATCAAATGTTCATGTTGGTAGCCGTTGTTGTTCGTGCAATAATATAACATATTTTCAAATTCTTGCCTAACCTTTTTAAAAGTTTCTCTGGCTAAGCCCCTGCACTCAGCAGTGAAGTCTTGATCACCGGTGGGAGTTTATTTTAAAAACTACTGATTTTAAGTTACCCCACAAAGGAGGTGGTTAAAGGAGACCTTGCCGGTCACTAAATTGATCCTCTTCTACCGATCCAGTGCTCCGGGTAGTGTGCATCCAGCCATTGTCGTACAGGAAGAGCATAATGTGCAGGAGCTCCATCTTGTTGAAAAACATCTGGTGTGCACATCACACAACTTTCCTTACCAAAATAGATGCTGTATCAATTATCAAATTTCTCGAGCGAGAGATTGATGATACCATTTTCGAGTTAATAGGAGTATCCGTTTCGAAGAAAGCGGTACTAACTTCAAAACGGTTAATCCCACGGACCTGATTTTGGTCTCAATCGATTTCCAACCTCACAAAATGTCAAATTTGATACCAAATACGGCTAGTTTAAAAAAAGACATTTTTACCCCCAAAAACGCCCTTTTTGGGGGCAATTTTTGAAAAAATGTAAAAAGTTGAGTAGGGTATCGTTTTTGACATTATTTTGGACGCTGAATCGAATGAGGCCATTTTCAAGTCGATAGGAGCAGCCATTTCAGAGATAAAAACAAAATAACTTGGTTTTTGTAATAAATTTTTTCAACGAATTTTTAACGGTCTTTTGCGTACATAGGGTGTTAAGGGGGTCGGAGTAGAGTATGATAGCAAAGTTTCATCAAAATCGTTAGAGGGAATTTGGAGTAAATACCAAAAATGTGCTAAAAACTGCTCCCACGGTAAGACACCACCTCCGATTTGCTTCAAATTTACATGGGTTTAATTGTTTACATGTTTGAAGATATCCTGTAAATTTCAGTTCGATCCGTCCAGCCGTTTGCCCTGTGCACTCCGGACACACACACACACAGACACACAGACAGACCAATTGCCAAAAATGCATTTTTTGGACTCAGGGGGCCTTGAAACGTAAAGATATTATGAAAACTCGACATCGAATTTTTAGGTCGATCGCAATACTTACCTTACCTAGTATAGGGTAAGGAAAGTAAAAAGCATATCCGCATCTAAATTTAACTGGCCTACTTCATTTACCTGGTTTTCAAGTGTTTCCACAATAAGAGGGTGAATAGTGTCTTATAGCAAATCTAAGTACAATTCTCCATTTAAGTTTCCTTCAATAAATGCAACTCCAACAATAGTGTCGCCAAGTATTCCTGCCCAAACATGCATTTTTTCAGGCCATTGGGATGGTCCTTCAAAAGATACATGTGGGTTTTGGTCTGACCAAAATCGGCAATTGTGTTTATTAACAAAAACGTTAACATAAAATGTACATTCATCACTGGAGCTAATGATTTTCACAACATTTTCATTACCAATAATGAGTGTACTCATTTGTTCACAGAATTCAATCTGACGGTGATAACCATCTTCATTAAGTTCATGACAGAAATTCGTCGTTTAATACAATATTATGTAAAGTTAAGTTGACGACAAAGTTACCATTAGCAAACTACTAGTGTATCATTCAGTATTGCAACAGCACCATCATTAGGTTACTCTGTATATTAATATACTTGAAAGAATTTTTTAATAGCTTTTTGTATGAATCTTATCTTCTAAAGCGAGAGATAATTGTTTGTCTGCTAAATGGATCTGGAATCTCCGTCTAAGGATTTTTCATTTTTTTATTTTATATGGGGCTTTTGGCCACGAGAAATCGATTGGAAATGGTCACCAGTCTGGGAAAATTCGTTTTCTACGTCTTTTTATTAAATTAAAAAGTGAAATTTGTCCATTTTAAACAATACAAAGCACAGCTGATGCAAATGTTTTCAATGCCATTACAATAATCATCTGCTTTCTTTTAAACTGTATATTTTATTAGAAGTAAGCCTAATGTTGTATCTATTTATAGTTACCATGGCAACGAATACTTCTGCTAAATAAAAATACCCTTTATTTAGTTCTTTAATGTTATAGGCCTAACCTAAACGATGTTCACGGAAATTTGCAATAATAGTTATTGACGTGAGCGAACTAGGCCCTAGGCCTAAATCGATATTGAAATATTAAACTTTAATTTAGGCCTGACTTATTTCTGAGGCATAGCGTTGAGATTATGGTTAATCCTTTAAACTGTATTTTTATTACAGGTAAGCTTAATGTTGTATATACCCTTTATTTAGTTGTTTAATGTTATAGGCCTAACCTCAAAACTCAATAGTCCAATATTTATTATTGAAATCATAGCCCTGCTTATAATCGAGCTTTAGCTCGGTCTCCTGGTACTAATTTATAATCCGACAACAGCTTTTGGTTTCGGTTTATAATAAGCTGTCAAATAGAAAGGTGTTTGCTTTAATTAAAGAATTACTATGCAAATTGGTTTGGAAGTGAACCATGCTTTCATCTTCAAGTAGGGTTTCTTATAAGTTAGTTAATATCGCATTTGCTACATTCCAATATGCGGGTCTTGCACGCATGCCAAACATTTGCAGGAAGATGCGGGTACCTACGAGAATGCTGTTTATGTTTAAGGGGATAAATAAAAAAGACAAGCTGTGACTATCGTGCCTGACTACACAGGTTAAACTTATACAAGGTTAAGATTCCCCCACAAGTTGGTGCAAAGTGCATGAATAAGCTTCCTAAAAGCATTCAAAATTCACCAAACTACAGGATTTTTAGAAACAGTCTAGACAATTATTTCTATTGTCTTGATCCTTTTACTCGGTGGAAGAGTGTGCATTGTGATCGTACTATTTTGTGATAGATGTAATACATTTTTTTGCAATGTCTTTTAACTTATTATTACAGAGTTTTTATTTTTTAAATATTTTATATTTAGGACTATATTAACATTTATATATATAATTCTTCTGTAGAGATAGGGGCAGCCCAGTTGGCGGAACACTCAACTGCCAATTGCCTGCCAATTGCGTACTAGCCTGCATGAAGACATTTTTTCACAACCACTGTCTCTGACTATTGTTATAAAATTGTCTTTTACGACATCTATTTATACCTAATTTATATTTACCCATAAATAATTTATTCAACAAAAATTATATTTACATAGTCGGATTTTAAAACAAGATAAGGCATGAGAAATGTTTTTAGTAATGCCGAGTTATCAGTCTGTTTCCGCAAAATTTGACTAAAATCTACAAATATTTTCGAAGTTCAGTATATTTAATTACACGATAAAACGTGATGTACCATTAGATCCATATTTGAATTGTCCCAGATATGTTTTTTGAATCTAAATTTATTTCGTAAAATCTCTAGATTTTAGATATAAATTATGAAAACTTTGATATCCGCCATCTTGAAACAGATATCGTCAGCAAAATAAAATGTTGCACGTTTGTGTAAACCAATGTGATTAATAGGCATGCTGAATTTATGTTGAACCATTCATGACATAACAATTGCTTTAAAAACCGCATACAGACAGACAACTTCTAAACTAAGGTTAAATGTTATAGTGTATTATTTGCTAGTTTTACCTGCTGAATAACATGGTGAAGTTGGTAGATTGGTTGCGAGACACCCTGTATGAAACTGTTTTCTGAATAAAATTGCGTGCAAAGCTCCCTTTCAATCGTGTATCCGTGCACGCCATTAAAGCCGCGGGTAATACTGATAAAATTAATTCTTGGGAAAAGAGCGTGTGTGTGAATTGCCTATACGGCGCCGGGTGATAACCCAGAGCTCAAACTTGAATCAGACCAACTGAGAGAACAATAATTATAGCTTCCTCTTTCTCCCAGTGCGCTGTAAAAGGAAATGACAAATATATACAGTTTGAACAACAATGAGTAATTCAACTACTTAAATTTAATGTTATGAGAACACTTAGATATGTATCCATTTTTTAAATACAAATCACATATATTATTTCTCAAGGCAATTTTTTTGTCGGTACGCCATAACTTCCTTAATACATCATCAAATTACATGAATGAGGCATCATTTTAAAGCTTTCCTTAACCGCTACATCGAAAAAATATACAAAATACAATTATAATGAAAAAAAAAAGAAATACAGAATCCGAAAGTAACAGTGATGTAAGATCGAGTAAGTTGTAGGGATATTTTGCTGGCGTTGGCAACACTGATGATAACAATACTCAGCTGGAGAGCCTCACCTATGCCCATGACGCACTAAATACGCACTATAAGATACTAAATATACGGCGTGTACTTTAATTAAGATGGATTTAAGTAAGTTAGAATGCGAATGCTTTGCACGGGTTAGCTAGTATTACTAATTTGTATTTAACTAGATAAAAAAAGCCTCATAGGTCAAATGGGGGGGGGGAGTAGAAAAAGTCCTGGGGAAGAATGAATCTCCAGAAATATTTATAAATAGGGTTGTAACGTAAAAAAAGAAACTAAAAACACAAAAAAAGTGTAATGGTAAATATAACGATGAAATAGAAATTAGGAATACATTTCACCATTTTTTCATTATAATTAAAAAATTTTCTTTCACTTTAAAACAAACCGAACGAAAATCGGCCCAGTAGATATACATAAATAAATATCAAAAGGGCTGTAGCCAGAGAAACCAAATACACAAAAAGTGTCCTTGTTAATATTACGGTGTAATAAAGATTACATTTAATGATCTTTCGATTAAAATGACAAAAGTTTCTTTCCTTTAAAACAAACCAAACAAAAATCGTCCACTAAATCTCCAGAAACAGGATGTCATAAGGTTCGTGATCTAAAATAAAAAACGTCTAAAAACGTTCTTACAAATATACCGATGAACTAATAGTGATATTTTTTCTTATATTTTTAAAATAACAATACTAACATTTTCTCTCGCAAACCGCATGAAAATCAGCTCTGAATATATGCAGTAATAAGTGTCATCAGGGTTGTAACCTTAAACCAAAAAAGCACCCTTATAAATACACAGACGAAAAAAAATTATTTCCTCATTTTCAAACAATAATAACATTTTCTCTCATTTAAAACAAACCGAACGAAAATCCGTAGGCCTCCAGAAATTGGTATCAATAGGGCCATCACACATTTAAGGCTATTCTGAAATATTATATACTAGTGGAAAGCCCTGCGTGCTTCGCACGCCAACCCCGTTGGACCCTTTTACACACGTATTTTATCATGTTATGTTTTCTGTATAATAAAGGTGTAGGACTAATAATAACCACAAGCTAAGATGGTAAATAATGTTAAATGTTCAAATCGAATAGTTTCGTATAATTTATAACAGCAGTATAATAAAATAAAGGTAAAAAGGTCCAGCGCAAGACTCAGGTCTACAGTTTAGTTAATAAGAACCTAACCTAAACGTTGGAAAATCATATAATTGCTTCAAAGTTTGAAATCAGCTGGTAATGGAAATATTAGAGCAAACAGTTGTTTTATCTATTTTTTATTCCATTGGTTTGCTATGGTAATGAATGACCTTGACCTAGGCCTAACCTAAGAATTTTGTCCGACTAAATTTACAAATATTGAAATAAAAAAATGTTTTTATCAAAATGAATTATAGCCTATGTTACTCAGGGGTGGTGTAGGTTTTTATTAGTAAAACTATTTTTCCAATCGGTTCAGTAGTTCCAGAGATTACCCCCTACAAACAAACAAACAAATTTTACCGCTTTATAAGAAGAAGTAGGATATTTAATTTACTGTTCCTTTTAAAAGTGTCTCAAAAGTTATTACTTTTAAGTAAGTTACTTTTAGTTACGTTTTTGAATACAATATTTGGCATAGTCAAATACTTTTAAAACATATATTTGTAATTTAACTCGTTTAATCAAATAAATCATGCAAAACCTGAGCTAGCACACAGCACTATCAATTAATTATAACTCGTAAAACTAAGTTGTAATTAGTAAAAGTGGAAATGCAAAACGTTTGAACTTCAGACAAGAACTCATCGATCGTAGCATATATTTATGTGAAGGGAGGGGAAGACTGTCTTCCACTTTAGGTTATCTCACTTCAGCCTCTTTAATTGTGAGACAGAAGTCGAGTTTATGACAGAGAGCGTCAAAGACACACATTTTATTCCGTCTTACCTTGTGATGCTAAAGAATCAGCTGTTATGAGTAGTTTCTCTCTCGTTATACATTTATAAGGTATTAGTGAAACCGGCAATATTTCGCTATTGCTTGATTTCAGTAAATAAATTTACGTTTACAGTAGATTAAATTCTCTTACACAAATTAGTGAGTGTAATGAAAAAAATAGTCCATACATATTTTGTTTATAAGTGATGAAACTGCTTCTTCATCAAAGGGAGTGTTTGTACTGTAAACTAAAAAACTCGCTTTTAGAGCATATCAAACCAAAAAGTTAAAAATAATTTTTCAAATAAGCTTAAAACAATAATAAACGATAAATACTAGCATTATTGTAAAAAAAGCGTTGGGCGCTCGATGTACGAGAAATATGGACAAAGGGCCCCACGCTTTTTTTACAATAATGCTAGTATTTATCGTTTATTATTGTTTTAAGCTTATTTGAAAAATTATTTTTAACTTTTAAGTTTGATATGCTCTAAAAGCGTGTTTTTTAGTTTTTTTAAACTATATTTATTTTTCACTTTTTAGTTCAATGTATTATAAAAGCGTGTTTTTTAGTTTTTTTTAACTATATTTATTTTTTAATTTTTAGTTCGATTAATATTTATCGAAAAAAAAAAAAATTTGGCCGTGGACGGGATTAGAACCCACGATTGGTGAGTCTGGGGATTGACGTCAGCGACGACCCGCGCCTTAGACCGCTCGGTCAACGAACGAACTTGCTTAAGAGAGATATACTAACAGTAATAAGCCACTGGCTTTTAGTCCAAAGGAGAGTTACTTACAAACAAACATGCAAGTGAAGCTAATAAAAGCGTGTTAAAAAATAGTCCATACATATTTTGGTTATAAGTGATGAAACTGCTTCTTCATCAAAGGGAGTGTTTGTACTGTATAATCCGACTAGCTGAATACCCGTGCTTTGCTACGGAGAATTGTTTTGCATCACTATGTTACATAATTGTAATATTTCTCCCTCATTTTCTTTTATCTTTTATTTCACGAAAGTGAAATGTCTTTTATTTTATACACGGAAAACAATTCCATGTATTTTCAATTAGTTTGGTATGCTTTGTTAATTGGCTGCCCGTCAATTGTCTCCGTCAAGGTATGTTTGTTGAATAATTTAAATCAATTAAAAATAATGAATTCAGAGTGAAGAGCGTCTTCTTTTTCAACAGCTAAATCTACAGGCTGGTAAATCACAGTCTTAGCTTGAATTGCAGATCGAACATATACGACTTTAATATGCGCATGCATAGATCGGGATGGATTTGATCAGCTTTAGGCATTTAAATATTTCCTTAAAATTAATATATGCAAAATTTCAGATATCTTTCTTTAAGGAAAGAATACCAACTAATATTTATAGTTTTTAGGGATTGTTATCACATTTTCACCCCTTAGCTGCACGTAATAAAATATAAGACTGGTTTACTTTTGATATGTTTTTTAAGGAATAAATGTACAAAATTTCAGCTTTCTAGCTTTAAGGAAAGTATGACAAACAACATAAATTTTTTCAGGGGTTCTTTCAACCCTTAAACGCGAAATATTTTAAAAGCCTTTTTTAGTGCGCCTCTAGCACCTATGAGTAATACAATTTGAGTGCCAAATTCCACGTTCCTAGGCCTTATGGTTTTTGAGATATAAAACAA